>QAOA01002296.1:244104-279352 GCA_003255065.1 Cercis canadensis
AAAAAAAAAAAAAAAAAGAATTAAGTACCTCAATCATGAGAATTCCTGGCTTGTTTTGCTCAAGAATTGCTCGAATAGACAAAATATCTAGCCATTGTATTTCGATCTTGTTCTTTAAACTATGATCTAATGTCTCCCACACCAATCTCCTTCTAGCATAATAGCACTTGGCCACCAAGTCTGCCTCATGTGTAGACACTTTCTAAAACATAAAAAATATTTTTTCATTCAATTTTATTTTACGAAAAACTGCTAATGTAAACAAACATTTAATACAAACTTAAATTAATCTGAGTGTACTGTTTACCCTAAAATTGCCGATTTGAAGCACTGATATTGGAATATGCACAGCCTTGAATTTCTCGGCCTTCTCAGCTATTGATTGAATTGCTTGAGAGTTGTGATTTGTTTTAGGAGGATTTAGTTTGCTCTCAAAGAATTCTAGCAGAGATGGTGATTTCTGGAGTTGCAATCCGATGGCTGGTGCACTGTTAGAAGCCTCTTCATACATAGCAAGAAGATTAGCCTAGAAAGAAAATTCGAAACAAAGAATACAAGAAAAGAAAGAACTAATCAAATTCCGGAAATTAAGTTTACCCATGCATAGATTCAAAAGTGAAAAGAGCCAAGGAAGTGAAATGAAAAAATAACGTAATTTTAAAAGAAAGATGAAGAAGAGAGTACCCTAGTTTGATCATCTTCATGAGCAAGTTGTTTAAGCACATATGAAAAGCCATCGTCAAAGTTGAAAGATTGATATGAAGCAAAAGCAATATTCTGAACGAACCCTTCTTGTTCACTAAACTCAGAATTACGGAATCCCATTATCATCAGAACCCACACCTTCTATCTCAATCTCCTTACAAAGAGATTAAAGCACTAGTCATCGTTTTTCACAGGATATATTTTCTTATAAAGAGATTGAAGTACTAGTCATTGTTATTCACAGGATGTCAAATTCTAGTTCTTGCTTCTTGGAATATATATATATATAGTCATTGTTATTCACAGGGTGTCAAATTCTAGTTCTTGCTTCTAGGATATATTTCCTTATAATGAGATTAAAGTACTAGTCATTGTTATTCACAAGGTGTCAAATACTAGTTCTTGCGAATTCTTCGGTGCACCAATGCACTCCAGCAGTCAGTGAATGACACAAGTTAATTTTTTTTGGTGGGGGAACTAATTAATTAAGTTAATTTTTGTATGAAAGATGCTGTAGGAAAATATTGTATTCCATGCGTTTGTTGAAATGCTGGAAAGCAATTTTCTTCAGAAAAGATTTTTTTTATGGCAAAAAAAAAGAGAAAATATTTTCATTTTAATTTTCAAGGGTTGGATTGCAAGAAATAGCAAATTGTTATCGTCTTAAGCATTAATAATTGAAAATATTCATATTAAAAAAAGTGAAAATATAATATAAAAACGCTTGACCTGAGAGAGTTTGTGAAGATTTATTCGTGGTGCTAAGGACAAGTGATTGGAAGGTGAAAGAAAAGTATAATTTTATTTAATTTTATTTCAATTAAATGTAGTAAATTAGAAATCAAGTCTCAATTTAATTTTATGCAATTAGTGTCAAATTTTAAAAAAATTAACTCAATTTCACATAATTCTCTTTTCAAACAAATTTAACTATTTTCAAGTTGAGTGAGGCAAAGTAATTTCATGTAATTCAATTTCAATTCAACTTAATTATTAATAAATTAAAAAATTTCCAATACGGTAAAATGGGCAGAGGTAAAGTATAATTCCTTGCCATTTTTAAATCTGCAATGTTTCAATTTTTTAAAATATATAAAATTAATTGTCCCAATACATAAATTGTTTGCTTATATTTAATAGGCCTTTTTTAAACTTTTAAATCACTACACCATCTTAATTACATATATAGTTTATGGAGAGGAAGGAGGGACCTATTTTTATAACCATTGATGGTTTAATTTGAATTTGAATTCTAAATTAATTGAATTTTTGTATTTAATTTATTAAAAAATAAATATCTGCAACTTTTATTTCAATTATCGAAGAAAATAAATAATTACATTAAAGTTGATAGAAATTACTGCAATTTATTATATATAGAATTTGAAATTTTGAATTATTATTATTTTTTAAATTGGCCAGTCAAACTGGTTAACACTTGTCAAGCAATGAGGCCATGTATTCTATATAATTGAAGATGACGAATGTTGTTTGATTTTCTCCAATACCTCTATTTCTCATTCTATTACACTGATTGCCCTTCATGGTCATGTATTCTCTTTCTATATAATAGAAGAAGATGAATTTTGTTTGAGTTCCTCCAATACCTCTATTTCTCATTCTATTATACTCATTTCCCTCTATGGTCATTGTTTACTATCTAACCTTTTTTTCTTGTGCCTCCATAAAAATTTTAAACTCCCCTTATACATAACTTAGCTTAGAATAAATAAATAAAAATAAAGTAATAGAGATATTCGATCCTTCAAATGTGTAAGATGAAGGCATATACCAAATAATGTCTATATAAGTATATAGATCATCTATAGATAGAGGGAGGTATAGGGAAAAGTAAAGGAGGAAATTGGTTGTTTCTAATCATGAAAATCTCTCCCAACTGCTCAACTAATATTCTTGATATTTTCATGAAAAATAACTTCTCATGATTTTGTTCTCTAAAGATTTTGTATGTGTGCTTATAAGATTTTTTATTATATTAAATATCTTTCGGTACAATAGTAAAAAGGCTCCACTAAAATGAATCTAAGGTTACATAATAAAATGTTAAAGGAAATACTTCCATGTATGCTGTACCTCTATCGATTCTTCATCTTTTGTATCAATTCTCTTTTAGATTGGCTATTTATTTTTTCAATTAAAAGAAAATATTTCCTATAACTAAAAAATAAACTTCATCTATTCAATTTCAAACAAGCAATATATATATAGACACACCCCCAAGATTAACAAGAGAATAGCCGTCTCAAGTATAAGAGTCTTGCAATGGCCAATCCCTTGCTAAATTTTGCAATTAAGATTTTCTTGCTACATTTCAAAATTTTAATGTTTTCTTACTTCACTTTTAAAGGCGGAATTTTTCAAAATTAGAAACAGTGATGCCATTGCAAAAAATTTAGTAACACTTACTTTACTCATGGACAAGGCAACTATTCCATTGCAAATTTCAATTTAGCGAGGGGAATGTCTATTGCTAAAAAATAAAAATCTAGTAGTGATTTTTCTTGTAGTGCAAGGTTCAAATTTTAAGATCAGCACCCAAGAGAATTTTTTTAATTTTGATGCGAAAAAGCTGACATGAAGATACAGTTAAAAAACCAAAAAAATATATATATTGGAACTTCATATTAGTATTCACAATCAAATGGTAATCATATATAAACATTTTCAAGGGCTTTCAAGGCAAAAAAAGGGGAAAATTATTTCAACAAAACATGCTCTTCAAACTGGTTAATAGAACACGCTTCTTAGCCCTTTCATTTATTCAGTCTTAGTTAATGGGAGGGTATCAGAATTGAATGCCACTAGGGTGGTAGTAGACGATGGAATTTAAGAGATTCTTTTTTAAAATATTGGAATTTTTTCTTATCAAATCATAATTTTTGAAAAAAAATATGAAGCTCTATTTTTGCCAACCATAAACAGAAGTCCTATTGTTTTATGGTAATGATTTTCGAACCTATTGTTTCTGTTAAAAGTACAAAAGACTTGAAGCTCTATTTTTACCAACCATCACAAAAAAAGTAACATTTTTACCAAATAATTAATTACATTTCACTGCAACTTTTATCACAAATTTTAGCTAACAATATTGTAAGGGTCTTTGATATGACTAAAAATTTTAGTGCTACAGTTTTAGCACTGCAATTTCATTTTGATTAAATTTAATTAGTATGAAATTAAAAAGGCATCGATTCAATTTCATTATAGCTTGTGCAAACACAAATGTCCTAACCTCAGTTGACTAAGCATTATATCGGATATTGCTTCAAATATAACTTGCTAGAAAAGTAAGAATATATTTATACAAAGCTTTAATAGAACACAAATTTCAAATCAAAACAATAATAATAGAACACAAATTAAACAGTTTAATTTAAGTGACAGTAGTGTCTTGAGAACAAAAAAGTTATATAGTTTAAATTCAGGTAGTCCATAATGCCAAAATCTACAAGACCATAACATTATTGGATATAATGCAATGTTGAGGTTTCGGCCTACCCAAACCATTTATCACTAATGCTCAACAGGCTTTTTATGATGATCAAATCAATCAATCATTCAATTGGTAATGAACTATTGGAGAAATTTTGCAATTTGAAGTCATTAAGTATGATTGATAGTGATGGGTCTAGATAGTTTTCAGGCCATATAATATTACTGTTGTGAGGGGTGTAGTATATACGCTTTTCAACAATTATTACAACTACAATTGCTGCTGCAACTGTAATTTAAAACAAATATATGTTGTGTGAGCTTTCAGGGCTGGTGGGATATTATAACCACAAGACAAACCATCGTGTGCTTGAACCACAGTAACTACCACATAGTTGGTTCCTTGACACTTAAGCAAGAACAAACAATATAACTTGGTTAACTGGCCTTGGAGACCTACATACTTATCCATGGAAAATTCCCATAAATCACAATATATACTGTATTTATAGATCCTGGTAGATATATACAAATCACAAATCACAAATACAAGGAATTCTAAATTATCACTAAAACATGTGGCAAACCATCCATGGAGAACCTTCTTCGTAAGTCTTGAAACTGTCAAACATATGTGTGAGCTTGGCGTTGTGCCGTGGTGGCGTGAGGTGCAGGGCACTTTGTGTGCCTAAGATGTTGGTTATGTGTGGTGCAACATGAGCTAGAGAGATGCTTGGCGGCACAACAAGTGCCATGCNAAAATCTCTCCCAACTGCTCAACTAATATTCTTGATATTTTCATGAAAAATAACTTCTCATGATTTTGTTCTCTAAAGATTTTGTATGTGTGCTTATAAGATTTTTTATTATATTAAATATCTTTCGGTACAATAGTAAAAAGGCTCCACTAAAATGAATCTAAGGTTACATAATAAAATGTTAAAGGAAATACTTCCATGTATGTTGTACCTCTATCGATTCTTCATCTTTTGTATCAATTCTCTTTTAGATTGGCTATTTATTCTTTCAATTACTATAACTAAAAACATAAACTTCATCTATTCAATTTCAAACAAGCAATATATATATATACCCCCAAGATTAACAAGAGAATAGCCGTCTCAAGTATAAGAGTCTTGCAATGGCCAATCCCTTGTTAAATTTTGCAATTAAGATTTCCTTGCTACATTTCAAAATTTTAATATTTTCTTACTCGATTTTGAAAGATGAAAATTTTCAAAATTAGAAACAGTGATGCCATTGCAAAAAATTTAGCAACACTTACTTTACTCATGGACAAGGCAACAATCTATTCCATTGCAAATTTCAATTTAGAAAATAAAAATCTAGTAGTGATTTTTCTTGTAGTGCAAAGTTCAAATTTTAGGATTAGCACCCAAAAGAATTTATTCAATTTTGATGCGAAAAAGCTGACATGAAGATACAGTTAAAAAACCAAAAAAATATATATATTGGAACTTCATATTAGTATTCACAATCAAATGGTAATCATATATAAACATTTTCAAGGGCTTTCAAGGCAAAAAAGGGGAAAATTATTTCAACAAAACATGCTCTTCGAACTGGTTAATAGAACACGCTTCTTAGCCCTTTCATTTATTCAGTCTTAGCTAATGGGAGGGTATCAGAATTGAATGCCACTAGGGTGGTAGTAGACGATGGAATTTAAGAGATTCTTTTTTTAAATATTGGAATTTTTTCTTATCAAATCATAATTTTTGAAAAAAATAATAATATGAAGCTCTATTTTTGCCAACCATAAACAGAAGTCCTATTGTTTTATGGTAATGATTTTCAAACCTATTGTTTCTGTTAAAAGTACAAAAGACTTGAAGCTCCATTTTTACCAACCATCACAAAAAAAGTAACATTTTTACCAAATAATTAATTACATTTCACTGCAACTTTTATCACAAATTTTAGCTAACAATATTGTAAGGGTCTTTGATATGACTAAAAATTTTAGTGCTACAGTTTTAGCACTGCAATTTCATTTTGATTAAATTTAATTAGTATGAAATCAAAAAGGCATCGATTCAAATTCATTATAGCTTGTGCAAACACAAATGTCCTAACCTCAGTTGACTAAGCATTATATCGGATATTGCTTCAAATATAACTTGCTAGAAAAGTAAGAATATATTTATACAAAGCTTTAATAGAACACAAATTTCAAATCAAAACAATAATAATAGAACACAAATTAAACAGTTTAATTTAAGTGACAGTAGTGTCTTGAGAACAAAAAAGTTATATAGTTTAAATTCAGGTAGTCCATAATGCCAAAATCTACAAGACCATAACATTATTGGATATAATGCAATGTTGAGGTTTCGGCCTACCCAAACCATTTATCACTAATGCTCAACAGGCTTTTTATGATGATCAAATCAATCAATCATTCAATTGGTAATGAACTATTGGAGAAATTTTGCAATTTGAAGTCATTAAGTATGATTGATAGTGATGGGTCTTGATAGTTTTCAGGCCATATAATATTACTGTTGTGAGGGGTGTAGTATATACGCTTTTCAACAATTATTACAACTACAATTGCTGCTGCAACTGTAATTTAAAACAAATATATGTTGTGTGAGCTTTCAGGGCTGGTGGGATATTATAACCACAAGACAAACCATCGTGTGCTTGAACCACAGTAACTACCACATAGTTGGTTCCTTGACACTTAAGCAAGAACAAACAATATAACTTGGTTAACTGGCCTTGGAGACCTACATACTTATCCATGGAAAATTCCCATAAATCACAATATATACTGTATTTATAGATCCTGGTAGATATATACAAATCACAAATCACAAATACAAGGAATTCTAAATTATCACTAAAACATGTGGCAAACCATCCATGGAGAACCTTCTTCGTAAGTCTTGAAACTGTCAAACATATGTGTGAGCTTGGCGTTGTGCCGTGGTGGCGTGAGGTGCAGGGCACTTTGTGTGCCTAAGATGTTGGTTATGTGTGGTGCAACATGAGCTAGAGAGATGCTTGGCGGCACAACAAGTGCCATGCCAGTAGGATATGTAGTTCGTCCCTGTTCTTCAAGGATGTGAGGCGTTCCTATCACGCTTTCCCTTGGTGGTTCAGCATGGACCATGGAGCTTCAAAGGAGCCTTGTGCCTCATCTTGAGAATTTGGGCGCATTCGCTATTCGCTATTCACCATGAATTTGTTCTTGTTCCAAAACCAATTATTGTGCCAAAATTGGGTCTTCAAGACATAGAAAATAGTAAAAATAAAAGAAAAACAATTAAAACTGTTTGACTGCTAACAAGAAAGATTAATATTCTAATTTGCAATTATTGCTGTAAAAGGTACTAATATCCTTGTTCTTCAATAATATATGAGCACCTTTAAGCACACTGGCGTTATATGGTTTCCTTTTCATATTCTACTATGCATAGGAAGAACCTTTTATTTAATCATATATGGTAGCAAACCTAAGACCTATAAACTACTCAAGACCCTCATTAACTAGCCTATGTTTCAATAAATAGAAAAAGCCTCTGATATGCATGTCAGTGCCTGTGAAGAGGCTACTAATATATTTGTTGAGAGCCTCTTCACATAGAAGTTTTGTACAGATCCACTTTGAAGGCTCATTAACTATCAAATCAGAAATATGGTTTTGAAGTTAAAGTCAAGGTTAAAGTAATTAATTCATCTCATAATAAGAAGCCATTGGCATTTGAAGTACTTTACATACCTTTAGTTCACTAGATAGCCCTTTGGGTCCAAAATTCTCTGTGTTCACAGAAAGAATTCTGGTATGCTCATTGTTCCATAACAACAAGTCTCCATCTTTGAGCATTCTTTGATAGTTATGTCACGACAGTGTGGCAGCTGAAAACTGTAAGTTGTTGAACAGAAACATTTAAGGTTGGGGAGATGATAAAGTGTCAAACACTGCAAGACTGGGAATATAATCTTAGCCTGGTTTAGTTCTTCAGATATTCTCTCATCCTCTGTTGTGACTATCTCCTCCATCGTCTCACATTCATATATTGATAGCTCCTGAAGTTGCAACAGGCTTCTAGCTGAGGAAGGAGAGAACACACTTTTTAAACCATCACAGCGCCCAACATTTAACTTTCTAAGATTCTGAAAGCCCAAGACTCCATCAAGATTTTTCCATAAGTGCATCAGTTTTGTTAGAGAATACAGATGCATTTCTTGCAGATTATAATCATAAACCTTCGAAGCATGACCTTCATTTGTATCCACCCCCTCTGATTCAAATATCTCAACTAGGGAACCACATTCTCGTATCTTGAGTTGTTTTAGGTGTTGGAATCTTTGTATCATATTTGATGGAACACAATTTAGCAGTCTTTCACAACCTTCAATGACCAGCTCTGTTATTCTTGTTAAATAGCCAAGTAAGTGTTCATCTTGCTCTATCCAACTGATTGTATCTGATCTTTGGAGTGCCATCTGCAAAAGATGTTTGAGTTGATGAAAATTATACTTTTCAATTTAAAGAAAAACTCCCTTTTCTTTATTTTTTTTACGGGGCAGGGAGGCTTAAAAAGGAGGAACCAACCTAGAAAGCTAAAACTGGTGACTTTTCTTTTTACACGCTTCTTTATTCACCATGGAATTTTGCTATCCCATTAGACAAGCGAAAAGCAATACTATGACATTACTTAATTCATATATGCAAGAGCCAAGGAGTATTTATTCACTAGAGTGATTTATTTGACAGAAAACTCAATTGATTTGAAGAACTTTAAAAAAGATAAGGATAAACTACTTCATTTTCTTCCATAAAAAAATGTAATGGGAATGTATATATATTCTTCATCAGTTTGAAAAATTCTTTCTTAGATTTTCCCCATATATATGCAGAAATAAGCAAGGAAATTTTACTGATTAATTAAGAGATTATTACAGATGCATTATATTTATAGACCCACAATCTTTCCTTTTCTTGCCCTACAAAAAGTTATATTAATGGAATCAAATAGCTAGAGAATACTTGTACCTTGAAATCCTCTGAATGAGCATGATAGTAAAAGGTCATATTGAGGTCTCCCATCATGTCTACATACTCATATGCTCCTATGTATATATGGGGAAGCTTTGGTGTGCTTACAGTTCCCTTGGAAAAGGTTGTCATCTTTGGGCACTTTTCAATTATTATTTCTTGACAGGATGGGAATTCAAAGTTGAAAGTTCCTGGACAGAAACATTTGAGGTTGGGTAGATGGCGAAGCTCCAGCTTGTTCAACACTGGAAATAAAATCTTAGTCTTATTCTCTTTTACAGTTCCCTTGCCTTCCTTTGTAACTATCTCCTCCATCATGTGGCAACCATATACCCGCAGGTGTTGAAGTTCCACAAGGCTCCTGGCTATGGAAGGAGAGAGCGTACTCTTCAAGCTGCAGCAGTATTCAACTTTTAGTATCCTTAGCTTCTCAAAGCTTAAAACCCCACCAAGGTTGTTCCATATATGTCTCAATTTTGGCAGAGAATACAAATTCATTACTTCTAGCTCATAATGTATCATGGTACTCCCTTTCTTTATATCCCCTCCTTCTGATTCAAACACCTCAAGCAGTGAACTACAACTTTTTACTGTGAGTTGCTTTAGATGTTGAAATATGTGTATTGCATTAGATGGAACAAGACTCAACAGTCTTTGAAGGCCTTGAACAGTCATATCTGTTTCTTTGGTGAAGTAGCCAAGTAAGCCTTTATCCTGCTCAATCCATCTGAGTGTCTCTGATGTTTGTAATGTCAACTGCAAAGCAAATATGGCATGGGTTAATGGGTACTTTATTTTTTATTTTAAATGAAAAGTAGCCCATGTTAATAATCAGGAAAATTCAAGGATTCTGAGAGAAATTCTTGTATGGACATGGTCCACCACAGACAAAGTCAAAACTTAAAAGAGAAAAAATCAAGTCCATAAAAGTAATCTTGCAACTTCTAGAGTAGCAAATTCATATCTATTTTGTGATTGATTTTCTACTTCTTTTTTTTTCCAGTGGTATGGGATCATCACATATCAATTTCTCTCTTTTGGCTGGCTTTAAGCCAATTTGGTTGAGCTTCTTTTGTAGAATTACTTTTGAAAAGAAAAACACTTTTAGAAGAGCTGAAAAAACTTTCTTTGTACTTTTTTTTCAAAATTGTTTCTTTCTACAACTGAAAGAAGAATTTTTACAAAAAGAGGCTCAACCAAGAAAGTTTATCAAAGAAGAATGTCATATAAATACTTGTGTAACAAAAGATATGGAGAAGTAGGCATACAATTCCTTTGGATAGTCGTGCAGTAGCATTCAGATCTCCCATCCATATATTTTTGTTAATTTGTCCGATCTCCATGGTTACATTCTCTAGCTTTGGAGTGTATGAAGATCCATATGAGAATAATTCCATCCTATGACAATTTCCAAAGAACACCACTTGCAATGATGGGAAATCAAAGTCATAAGAACCCTGACAGAAGGCCCAGAGATTTGAAAGGCGTTCGAGCTTCAGATGGTGCAACTTGTGGAACACAATCTTGTTTACCCATGGTTGAGTTTCCTCTTTAGTTACTATTTCTTTTATGTTCTCACAATCACGTATCTCCAGCTCTTGCAGACACACCAGACTTGCCGACGAAGAAGGAGAGAACAAACCGCAAATTCTATTGCATCCCACTATTGCTAGGTATCTTAGATTTGGAAATAAGAAGCCATCTAAAAGAGGACCATGCCTTATCTTTCTACAAGCTTCATTACATACAGCCTGCAAAATAAGTTTGAAATTTAGGCTTCTTCAATTGTATTCCAAAATGGAAGCATTGTCATTGGGATCCATCCAATATGTATTTTTATATGTAGCTTTTCTACTCTAAACTTTTACCATGTATAACTAGAACAATTTATCAANAATCAACCAAAAAATATTAAAACTCAGTATTATAGTAAAAATATGTGTTCGCAATCTAGTTTTCTGAGTTATATGATAATTTTGTTTGCCCTGTTATTTTAAATATATTTTTTAATAATATCCTAGTAATTAAACTAATAGAGTAACGGCATTTACTAACTTTTCATAGTAAGAAATACATAGGTTTAATGATACGATTGTGTAACAAATTTGACCATAAAGTGAATTGAATATAAACCACTTTTTCCATTGAATAAAAGACAACTATAAGTTAATCGGTTGCAATTTCCTGTTTGCGGAGGCAGCTCACCTGGGACTCCTCCAAGAATGGTTTTAGCAGTGTGCAAGGTGGGTGGCAAAAGCTCACAAGATTTGATAGATGACTCAACATAAGAGATTGTACTTGAGCAAATGAGGCCATATCTACTCTCTCTTCCTCTTTAACAATGACAACTTCTAGCATGTTGCAGTTAATAATGCTGATTCTTTTCAGGGATGGCCATTCTAAAGCAGATGTCTCTTTAGAGATGGTCGCATGACTTTGTTGCGAAGTGTTGAGTACATTGAGAGAATTTGATTCATGAAACTCAATTAATCTGTCTTCACCTTCTCTTTTGACAAGTTGATCTAGCATCTTACAGTTAGAGATCTTGGTTTCCTGTAACTTCACAAGAAGTTTTGCTATGGAATATGAGAATACATATCGCAACCTGTGACAAGCATCTAAGCTTAACAGTGTGAGGTTGTTGAAGCCAGTGACTCCTACTGGACTTGTTGATATGTGCATCAGTTTCACCAAACAATTGAGTGTGAGACTAGAATGGAAGTTTTGTTCAAGCTGGAATATGACATCTAATGAATCACATCCTTTTACTTGAAGTTGTTCGAGAACTGGCATGCTGGACTCTGTTTCTGCTTTGGTATTCACTTCATTGACAGAAGGGAGATGGTCATATGTTGACACAGCCTGCAGAGCCATTAGGAATGAAGTTATCATGTAAGAGACAATTATCATAAAGAAATACATGATTTATGTGGCTGTGTCTGGTATAAATTTTCTTCTACTTATGGTAAGTAGAATTACTGAATTGAAGTGCTTTTGGTAGATTTGTTGAAAGTTATTACTTGAGTTCACACCTCCACAAGTCCCCCTATCAGAGTTAACAGAAATATTTCGTTTCATCTTATCGTGAAGTTGGAATCAGAGTATTAGAATAATTAGTTCATACCTTGGCCATTGAGTTCGAAAATGCATGAAATTGTGTGCATCCAAGGCACCACTGCAAAAACCTTGAAGACTCTTCATAAGAAGTGCAAAAGCCACCATCATGAATGGTTGAACTTGAAGGGACACTCAGATTCTCTTGGTTTGTAAGGATTTGAATTGGCTTAGGAGACGTCTTCAGCTGGGGGCATCCATCAATGCATAAGCATCTCAAGGATGGCCACACTAGCTCATAAGAATCTGAAGAAACGCTGACAAGGCCTGGGAGGTCCTTAAGTATCAAGGAATCTAATTTATCAAACACAAGAATTTCCACTTTCTCCTTTTCTTCTTCACAATTTTCATCCAGTTCTCTCCCAACAACTTTCTCCATTAACTGGCAGCTCTGTATCACCATTTTCTGAAGCTGTGTGAATGCTTTGGCAATAGTAGGAGTGAGCAAATATTTTAAAGAGTCACATTTCTTAATTTTGAGTGTTCTCAAGTTCTCAAAGCCTTGCATGTAGCGTGGAACATTACCCCAAACATGTCTTAGCTTAGTAAGCCAAGATAACTCTATTTCTTTCAACTGACCAAAGAAAACAGCAACTGACTGGTTATCAAACTTCGATTCTTGCAAGTCAAACACCATGTCCAACAAAGAGCATTCACATAACCAAATTTTTTCCAATTTTGGGAATTGCCGCATCCAATTAGATTTAAACAGCATCCCACTGGTTGCCCTAGATATATCAGCAGCTGATCCTGAATCCGATCCAAATAAATATTGCCCATCTTCAACCTCTGTTTTCTCAACTAATTGACTACAGCTTAGCTCCTGAACCTGCAATCAAATCAAATCCATTGTATCATATTAGTGTCCTACACACCATAACTTTCATGACAAATCCAAATACATATTGCTGCATGAGGAACCACAAATTCTAGACCGTGCATATGCATGCTTCATTTTAGAATCTCAAGGTGCCAGAAGCACTGCCAGTAAAACTGAACTTGGCATTTTCTGTGAAACAAATAGAGCGAGCAATTCCATTCAAACATTTTGTCGAACATGTAATAAGCAAACTTTTCAAGTAAGTTAAAAAACAACTTTTAAACCTCAATTTATATCTATGCCATGAAGTGCAGAGCCCATAACTAAAAGAGTATGGACCACTTGAGATTTAGCTACCAAAATGGCCAAGTAAGCTTTACTATGGAGCACTTACCTTCTACACAGTTTTTCAGAAAGATAGCCTTCTTTCTTAAAGGCTACCACTCATATATATACATATATATTTTTTTTCTTCATTTTGCAATTTAGAGGGTCTCTTGATTGGAGAGTTGAAAAGGTTTTGCCCTTTTCTTATTCCCTGTGAGAAGCCCAGAAATTTTATTTTTTTTTCAATTGGAGCTAATTTTGAATAGACTTTAAAAATTAATGAAATGTGTTGATGTCATTTAGATGTAGCATAACACTAAATATATCATATAAGGAGAAGGAGCCAATAGAACTGAAAGATAATATAGGGACAAAATTTTAATAAGAAAGTTACAAACTTGAAGAACACAAGATGGATGTAGCCAAACTCCGCGTTGTAGCCTTTGTGTGTGTAGGTTTTTTTTTTTTTTTTTTTTTTNTAGGTTTTTTTTTTTTTTTTTAATTTCTTTTTTAAATTAAATAAAGTTGTGCTACTTTCTTTCCTATGATCAATTTTAGCCACTTGGTAAATCTCTATAATTGTTACATGATTGATGAAATGTAGTAGATAATCTCATATCATATTTACGTTATTTTTGTATATGACTATGAGCTATATATAATTAGGAATAATAAATTTTTATCATTTTATGATTTTTATATAGTTTGAATTTGATCAATTATCAGTGTAAAATATTATACACTATAACTAATTAAATATGAAAGTGTTACACTATGAAAGTAATTAATACATTCTATTAAAATTAAAAAGGTTTCTTCACATTAAAAAAAAATAAAGTAATATCATAAAATAACTAATTTCTTCAATTATATGAATTTTTAATTTTATTAAATATATGATTTTTAAAAAATTTATATCATTCAACCATTTTTTTTTATACAAAGGATCATATGTTAAGAAAAAGAAAATGGTAAATACAGGACATAAATCGAATCGATAATAATAAAATCAAACATCTTGATTTTGATGACCCATAGATGGTCATTTAATTAGACTCACACGTTATTAGCTGTATTAAAATATTTTGTATGATTTATCATAACTATTTAAAATTTGATACCCAAACTTAGTGTAATGCTTATAAGAGTATTCATTAATAACATAACAATGGCAACGAAAAAGGTGAAGAGCAACGACAAACTTACTTGGGGTTTTGATGCATGTGACTTGTCCATTACAATGGCTTTAGTGAATCCGATCAAGCTTGGGAGTTCTTGCAGCTTCAATTCAATCAAATTTGAAAACTGGATCGTTGATTTATCATCTTCTTCCATTTTGTTTAAGATGATACATTCAATCCCATAGCATTCAGATACATGCAAGCTTCGAAGTGTTGCCAAACTTGCGCTTGAAGATAGTGAGAAAACACTCTTAAGCTTGGTACAAAATTCTACTTTAAGATCTCTTAGGTTGCCAAAGCATTGGAACGAAGTAATTCCCTTTGCCAAGTGAAGCATTTGACTCTCATAATATGGCACATAACATATCTCTTTTAAGTTCTCCAAACTGTATAGAGACAATGACTGAACTAGGGGAAAGGCAGAAGATGGAGTGCAACATCTTGCATCTACCACATACTCTAGATTATTGCAGAACCCAACACTTAGATTCTTCAAACATGGAAAACCCTCTTTGTCTAATTCATAGACCACATTTTTCAAGTGCTTCACATCAACTAAGTTGAGAATTTCAGCCTTCTTAAGCAAGTGTTGAATTGTAACACTCTTCTTAATATTGTTGTAATATATATTATTAAGCTTCAAAATGTTTGGGTGCAGATATCCCCTACGAACAAGACCTTGAAAAAGTGCAGATGAGTCTTCCACATAAACCCAAAACCTTACAATGTTTTTGAAGACCATATCATCGGGCAAAGCTTCAACCCCCATTACAGCAATCTCAAGAACCTTCAGCTGATGAGACAAAGATTGCAACTCACCCATGAGAAAGGAATTGTTTTCCTCAGCAAAAAAATTCCTCACTCTAAGATAAAGTTCTTCTAACCTTGACAAGCTTGCCAAGGCATTAGAGGAAATTTGGCTAAGATTATTACACTCAGTCAAATCCAACAATCTTAGCAGGATTAGTTGCCCTATTTCTATGGGCAAACATTTGATATCTGAGTGAGCAAAGCTTAGGATTTCAAGTTTCCTAAGTTGTTTACCAATTACAGATATTTCTCCAACCTGACAATCTTCTAATCGTAAGGTGTGGAGATTGTCCAAGGCTCGGAACAAAGATGGCATTGATTGAATGCTCGTATTTTGTAGACCTAACACCATGAGTTCCTGCATGCCTTGGAAGAAATTTTCCGAAATTGCTTCCCTTTTCTTCACTGCCACTTGTAAAAGCTGAAGGTTTTGACACTCTGAGTCATCAGTTTGCATCTTGATCTCATCATATGGAAGTGAGACTGCACTACTATGACGCCACGAGACTTCTTCTCTAGATACAATTGATATCATAACATCACGCACAACATCATGCATTTTGACACACTCTTCCTCATCGCTCTCAAGCAACATAAAGTGTCTCTTTAGTTTGTCCACCAAGGTATGCACTCTATTCCTTACTTTCCATAATGCATCTATCCCTTTAAACAATCCCAACCCTACCATATGCCTAAGTAGGACTTCAATTGGAATGTCAAAGTCTTCTGGGAAGAAGGAGCAAAGTAAAAGTAGAGATTTTGTTTCTTCATTGCCCAGAAAGTTATAACTTAGCTCAATACATGAATATACATAATCCTTCATTTCTGAGAAGGACGTCACTGAAGACTTTCTTAGTTGATCAAGTGCATCCTCCCACATATGCCTCTCTTTGTTTGCTAATGCTTTTGCTATAGTGACGATAGCTAGTGGCAAGCCCCCACATTCATTCGCAACCGCTTTAGCTATATGGTGGATGTCAGGTTTGTCAACAACATCACCACCTGCCATCTCCATAAAAAAATCACAAGCTTCATCTTGAGAGAGGATAGAAATAGTGAAATTCTTTTGACTTCTCATCTTGTGACATGCATCTTCATTTCTTGATGTGAACAAAATTTTACAACCCTTGTGAAGCTCATTGGAAGGAAGCCCAATAGACTCAAAATCAAGTTCCGTCCAAACATCATCGAGCACTATTAACACACTATTAATATGATTCAATCTATCAAGTAGTTGACATGCTCTTCCTTGTACAGTCTCCTTATCAAATTTCAAGCCTAAGGCATCAGCAATTTGACCTTGGATCTTTCCATAGTCCGGATTTTGGGATACCACTGCCATGACAACTTCATCAAATAGCTTATTTTCTTCTATAATTCCAATCACTTCTTTCACAAACGTGGTCTTTCCCACACCAGGCATCCCACAAATGCCTATCCTTTTGAACTCATCATCCTTCAGTTTGTCTATGACCTCCACCATAACGAACGTTCTAGATGCAAACCTCTTAATGCCATTTGTGAAAGTGGATCCAAGTCTTGATGGAGGAGAAGGATAGGATATGATCTCAAGTTTCTCTTCCTTTAAGCTTACAACATCTACCATCTTCTTTTTGGCTTTCTTGCTCGAAGAATGACGAGACACCAAATTTAGACACCACCCGCCAAGACACTTGTTGTTCTTGTGGACTTCATCTTTGTAGAATCCTTGTAACTCATTTTCAATATTGTTCACCTTCCGAAGCCAATCTTCCACATTAGGTGCAATTTGACGTCCATTCCTTCTATCTGCATCCACCATCCCATGCACTCCACATTTCCTCCCTTCCAACTTTTTGAGCTCACTCTTAAGATTGTTGATATTTTTGTCGAAGTAAACCAAATATCCGAACTGCTTCGTGATTGGCACCACCAATGATTCTCCAATCTTGGCCACAACTCCTGTTGCGAATGCGATTAGACATTCCATTTTCCTTTCACGAGTGGCTGTATATTCCAATAATCTTGCGGTACAAGCCTATTGCAAAGAAGCCACGATAGAGAATGAATTAGCAAGGTTGAGCAAAATGTATTAATGATAAGAAACATCATATATAGTTAATGAAATGAGGACAAATCCCATTGTTTCCCTATTTATACATTTCTTTTGTCTCACGAAATAAGAAACATCATCTACGTTTCTATTCTATTTTACCACTTCAGACAGCAGAACGAAAGCCACTCCAGGGTGAGATTGGCACGCGTTGGATATTTATTAACATAGGTGTTTCTCACCTTTTTTTCTACTGCAGATAGATAAACTTTTCTTTTTAGTAAAATTTTATTTTAGTCTTTAGAAAATACAGCCAAAATCATTTGAGTTTTCTTTTTTTTAAAAAAAAATTATTACTTGTGTTCTTAAAAGTTAAAAAAATCTATTAAAATAGTTATTTTTTACTATCATTTGATGGACCATTTTGATTGACTTCTTGAACTTTCAAATATTCAAGTAATACAAAAATAAATTTCAAAGACTTAAGTAATTTTTGTTATTTTTTTTAAAGACTAAAATGACATTTTACTCTTTTATTTTAATACTAAGAAATGGGGAGCAAAATCAAACCTAGGTTAGATAAGGACCAAAAAGTCAAACCATTTATTTTAGTCTTTAGAAAATACAGCCAAAATCATTTGATTTTTTTTTTTAAAAAAAATTATCACTTAAGTTTCTAAAAATTGAAGAAATCAATTAAAATGATTATTTCTTTAATATCATTTGAGTCTTTGAAAATGATCATTTTGATCGACTTCTTGAACTTTTAGAGATTCAAGTAATATAAAAATAATTTTCAAGACCTAAGTAATCTTTGTTATATTTTTTAAAAATTAAAATGATATTTTACTCCTTTNTTTTAATACTAGAAAATGGGATGCAAGGTCAAACT
Source organism: Cercis canadensis (assembly GCA_003255065.1). Classification (NCBI taxonomy): domain Eukaryota; kingdom Viridiplantae; phylum Streptophyta; class Magnoliopsida; order Fabales; family Fabaceae; genus Cercis; species Cercis canadensis. Next base: position 262,468 of record QAOA01002296.1, read on the forward strand.
TGAATTATGTAAGGACAAAAAGTTAAACCAGTGACCACTAAACCGAAAACTAGGGTACGTAAGAGCAAAGCTACAGTTATATTACTAACTACCTATTTTATCTCCTTATTTATCATCACAAACAAAGGCTAAAAGAAGCAAGTAATCTAAAAAAGAAGAGTCCAACGAAATAGCTTAACAAAACACAGGAACGAAATGATGTGGCAACCCAGCATGTACAGTTTAACAAGAAGAAATAAAATTAGGCAGACTTTAGTCTATACAAATTAATTATATAAATACTCTACGCATCTCAATTAAATTTTTATATACCAGGATATAAACTCATGTACACTACACAGTTTCTGACAAGTCAAATTTATACTATTTGTATAAACTAAGTTTACCTAAGATTTTCTTATAATTTATTAGATAAACTCAATCAATTATTGGACAATATGAATCGAATGAGGTATGCCAGCTCATTCCATGTGGAATAGTTGGAAATAACATGTTTTAAATAATGTTTGGAAACGCTTACCACTGTGAGCTGAGACAGCAAAAATAGCAGCCTAAATTTTCTTCTCGGATAACTGTATCCTTGAAAAACCTCACTGTACAAGAGACACACCAAACTAATGAGTTTATCCACTTCTTACCATTCCAATACTCTTTCTTTTTTCTTGCGTGTTTCTGTGTGTGTATTTTGTGTAATCCCATGACGAAAGAGCAGATCAAAATAAGAGGACAAAGAAAGTAAACTACCCAAACTAAATCATGATCTTCCAAAGAAGGTTTGCATCTTACCTGACTCACAGGTTTTTGTTGATCTCATTCACAAGCTTGCTAAGATGGCCATAGAATTGAATGATAGAATCCAAGATCTTACATCTTTTACTCTCCTTATATCTGTTTGTGTCCAAGTTCTGTGGTAAGTTGTTGCTTTTGACGAAAATATATACCTGATTTACTATAAAAGCCAAGCAAATATATAACCAAAAAGGATCAAACTCTTATGAACAGTACCTGATTTACTATAAAAGAGGCTAAAAGCCAACAAAATAGAGTACCTAAAATAGTTTTTATAGGCCATGTGCAGCCTATAAAACTACTTGCAAAAGTCTACCTTGTAGGATAAGAAGGACTTGTAGCAACTTTGGAGTTTTAGCAACATTTTCTTAGTAAAAAAGCATAACTTAGCAAAACATTTGCATAAGCTTACCTCTGTGAGCTTCGACACAACTGAGAAACAGAGAAATAATAGCCTGCAGTTCTGCCAACTGAAGGAAGAGCAAAACCAAAGCCTCATTTGTTCTATATTTAGATGATAGTAATGTTATTGACTTATTGGTATGCCTTTTTTATTGAGTCAATTAGTAAAACTAGCACACACGCAGGGAGAGAGAGAGAGAGAATAAGGGTGATGATAAAACTTGAAAGGGGTTATTTGGATACCACTCAGAATTTCATAGGCAAAATTCCATCAATTTTTTTTGGTATATGAAAATTTAGGGTGTGGGAGGAAATTCCATCAAATTTTTATTGACTAAAGAGTATTTTCTTTTTTGTGGGACAATGGGTGGAGCCCTAAATAGCATTATCTTTTTTAATTTGTTACTTTAAATAAAGTGTTTGAGAAATATTTTAGTGAATCAATTATAGTATGGGGAATGGTGAGAATTAATTCTAACTTTTAAGAGAAATACATTCCTCTCCTCCATAACTAATTTTATCAAAATTAATTTTTTCATACTTAGAGAAATTAACTGAGAATACAATTAACTCCATAGATACGTCTTCACCTTTTCGGAGAAATTACACTTAAGAAACAATATTGAGACAGTTATTGTGAGAGAATCCAAAACAAAAGAGTTTTAGATGTGTTCTCAAATTACACTCTATCTCAAGAATATTCTGTATCTTATGCTATGATAATGATTCGTCCACCAATGCCTTAGTTTTCTTGCTTCAGCCTTCAAGATGTTGATTGACTTAACTAACATCTCTTAGTCTTTTTCCATTGACCAAGAAATTTCGAGCTTTAACTTTTAGCATCCAGCACGAAATTCCGTGGATGGAGGGGCAAGGCAACGCGTTGCAGATATATTATATTAATCGAACTGGGATCTATCATTTAATGGAATGACGAATCCAATGAACATAACTAGTTTGTGTGTTGACTAGATTAGGGGTGTTCACCGGGGGGTCAAAACCACTCAAACCGCCCGATCCGATCCAAACCGCAGCTGGCTGGCCGCTCAACTCGATGGGTGCAGTGCGGTTCAGTTTCAAAACTGCAAAACCGTATAGATGCGGTTCGGCCAGCGGTTTTGATTTTCCAAACCGCATATGGTCCGAACCTACCCGCACAAACCGTATATGGCTCTCCTAAACAATGCCTGATTCTAATTTTATGCAAGAAGAGATACGGAGAAGCTCAACAAAGGGGTAGAACAGAGAGCAACAGAGAAGAAAAAATAAGAAGGAAGAGAAGAGGGGAAAGGACTCGAGAAGAGAGGAAAGCAAGAGAGAAAATAAAAGAGGACCAAGAGAACCTCCAAGGACGGTACAACTTAATCCATAAGAGTTTGCTTCTTTGCCCACACTGCTGAGGAACTTCGACACTGGTTCTGCTCGTTCCCTCTCCTTGCTCAAGGTCATCTCTTCTGCTATCATTTTCTTTTTTTCCTTCTTTATGTGTGTGTGTGTTTTGATTCGAAGATTGAGTTTTTCAATCTGAAATTCTAATTTTTTTATTCATTTGTGACGCATGAGGGAGGGGCTGTTTTGGGTGTTTACTTTTTTTTTGGTTTTAATTTAATTAGATTTTTCTTGGAAGTTGGAGAAGAGATTTTCGTTTCTTGTGTTATGTCCTTGTGAGTTGTAATATCATTTTGAAAAGTGTGATTTTAAAGTAGCTCACATGGGCTTGTCTCCTATAAGGGGTTAAATAGGGTCTAAGTGGGTGAGTTTTAACTTTTTAGCTTTTCATTTTTAGATTCTTCTAGGTGTAATTTGGGTTTAAGGGGGTTTGATACTTAGATTAAGAACTACCGGTTCAAACCGATTAAACTGTTCAAACCGAACCAGACCGGTTTAGTCTAATTTAGTTCGGTTTCTATTATTTTTTCAACTCAAATCGAACCGAACCAAACCGCAAAATTATAGGCAGTTCGGTTCCTGATTCACTCTTCAAACCACCCAACCCAACCCGTGTACACCCCTAGACTAGATGCATTGTGAGGATAGTATCTCAAATTTGAACTATAAAAACCAAAGTTAAATTTGAATATTGCTAAATGTGTAAAGTGTGAAATAGTATTAGTAGAAAGATTATGTCAGTAGATATTACTCAATTTACCTTGTGTTTATTGATTATCAAGAACCGATTCAACTTAAAAGTTTACGTTGTTGGGCGAATGATTTTATATCTAATACGCTCTTATATGTAAAAGTTTTTTGGACTTGAAGCGTAGACAAAATACAGGCCCACTAATATCTTATGCTGAAATTTCAATTAAGAAAAGTGAGAACAACAATGATTGATCTCATGACCACTTGGTCAAAGAGGCTTTAATATCATATCAAGAACATATTTAACACAAAAGCTATGTCAACGAACTGATTCAACTAAGAAACTTAAGTGGTTAGGTGAATGTACATGAATAATTTTATATCTAACACTGAAATAATAACTATGAGTGACGCTATATAAATACTATTTACTATCATATAATTACTGCAATTGGCATAATTTAAACTTAATTATTTAAAACCTTTTAACCTCTTTTGGTTAGGCTTATATTAAGCATGTCACTGCAAAATGATATGCAACTAAACTTGTCCTTGACTATTAGGATGGTTAGTAACACATAATATTTGTAGTTGTAGTGGCCTTTTTATCAGCCCATATTCCATGAGACCTAGTAAGCCAAAAATGCCCATTTCACCAAGGCCCAATACCGAATCTGCTAGCTCCTGCTTCCGTTTCACTCAGAACCCCTATAAATACCTCCTCCCCTGTTACAAGTAACAGACTTTTTGACCGCTGAATCATTAATAACCCTTTTTTGCTCGATCTGACCTCACTTAATCTTCGAAGCCCAGAAACTAGAACCTGACCCTCTTTTCCTACTTGTGCAGGTTAACTTGACTTTACCGACCTTTGAGATCTTCTCGATCTCCGTGACTCGACCCAACCTCAGACTCAGGCATCGTCAATAGTCTACTCATATTATTATAAGTTTTAATAAAACTTTTATTTACTTGTATCAAAATTAAAAATTTAAGTGTGTTCAGTTGAAAGTTCTCATGAAATTGACATATGAAACATTCCACATCATTTTTAAAGATTAAAAAATTAGGCGATTCATATACTATAAAAAAGGGTTCATTATCATGGCGATCATTTTTCAAGATCCACTTCACCTTGAAAACGATATTTCAAACATGCTTACTTTATTTTCTTGTTCTTTTCTAAAAGGTACTAATGAGATATGCTTATTATTTGAACCTTACTTCGAAATTCGTGAAATGAAGATCATTAACATATATCTTGACCCACCATTTTTGTCCAATTCTTATAAAGTTTATCTTTGCTATTAGCTATTATTATTCAGACAAATCCCAACAACTTATATAATTAAGAAAAGGGAAAGTAATTTTTTTTTCCCCTTTTGCTACATGAAATTTGGTAGAGGGGAAAGGGAAGCTTGAAACCAAGATGGGAAGAAACTGAAAATGAGCCGAGTTTCCATGGGAACCTCTCACTTATCTTTGTCTGTGCTTTCCAAATTCATCATATAAAAGAATAAAATTTCACTACTCCTCTGTTCCTTTTTGTTTGTCGTTTTAATTATTTTTTTTTGTCCTTTTAATTGTCAAAAGCTGTATTAATTTATTTTTTTCAATTTTACCCTCATCGAACTCACTATCTATCTCTATTAAGTGCTCCACAAAAAAAGTTTTTTTAATAAAAAATATAGTTAAGGAAGATAAAAATTTTTTTTTTACATATTTAAGATTATCAATAACCATCTTAATTCCTCTCCATCCTCCTTAAAGGACAGATAAAAAGGACAGAAGGAGTATAAGATATGACTGTTATAGCTCAATTAATGCTATTTGTTATACATTTTACCTTGGAATTAATTCTCCTGTCAAAAGAATCTGTCAACCCTTGCTGGATTTTCTTCTTCTTTGTTGATCCGTCAATCAATATGTTCACTCTTGATATGGTAATACCTAAAATATTGGACATATATAGAGAAACAAGTTTAGGATCCAGATCACTTTGCACTTACATCCTGAAAGGTATAAAGGATTGAGATTGTTACACATTATCTTCTTTAAATGCAGTCTTAAAATAATAAATGAAACATAATATGTAGTTAAATATTTACCTATTAACCCTAAAGGTTTGACTTGTAGTAAGCATACAATAGATTCATCCAAACTAGCTAAGGTTTGGGCCAGCACACAAGGGACATAAATTCCCTTAAGTGTACTAGGCCGATATGGGAGCGCGCCCTTAAAATCGTCCGGGTAGTGATTTAGACTTGGTGCGCGAAATCTGGTCCAAGGATCCTTAGCGTCAAAACCAAAAAAAAAAAAAAATACTTACCTAATTTATCTCAATCCTAATCACACATTAATTAGTAATAAATGAATTTAATTGAAATCAAAAAAAGTTTCTTACTTATCTTTTTTAAATGGAATCTTAAAATAATAAATGATACATAATATGTAATTAAAAACTCACATATTTTTTTCTCAATCCCAATCACACATTAATTAGTAATTGAAAGCAATAAAAGTTTCTTACCTATTTTTTTAAATGCAGTCTTAAAATAATAAATGATACATAATATATAATTAAATACTTAACTATTTTATCTAAATCCTGATCACACATTAGCAATAAATGAATTTAATTGAAATCAATAAAAGTTTCTTATTACTTATCTTTTCTAAATGCAGTCTTAAAATAATCAATGACACATAATATATAATTAAATACTTACAAATTTTATCTCAATCCTAATCACATTGTAGTAATAAATAAATTTAACTGACACCAATAAAAGTTGCTTAAAATAATAAATGAATTTAATTAAAAGCAATAAAAGTGTCTTACCTATATTTTTTAAATGTAGTCTTAAAATAATAAATGATACATAATATGTAATTAAATGCTTACCTATTTTATCTCAATCCTAATCACACATTAGTAATAAATGAATTTAATTGAAAGCAATAAAAGTTTCGTACCTATAATTTTTAAATGCAGTCTTAAAATAATAAATGATGCATAATATGTAATTAAAATACTTACTTATTTTATATCAATCCTAATCACACATTAATTAGTGATAAATGAATTTAATTTAAATCAATAAAAATTTCTTACCTATCTTTTTTAGATGCAGTCTTAAAATAATAAATGATACATAATATGTAATTGAATATTTACATATTTTATGTCAGTTCTGATCACATATTAGTAATAAATGAATTTAATTGAGAGCAATAAAAGTTTCTTACCTATCTTTTTTAAATGCAGTATTAAAATAATAAATGACACATAATATGTAATTAAATACGTGCTTATCTATTTTATGCCAATCCTGATCGCACATTAGTAATAAATGAATTTAATTGAAAGCAATAAAAGTTCCTTACTTATGTTTTTAAATGCAGTCTTAAAATAATAAATGATACATAATATGCAATTAAATACTTACTTATTTTGTCTCAATCCTAATCACACATTAATTAGTAATAAATGAATTTAATTGAAATCAATAAAATTTTCTTGCCTATCTTTTTAAAATGCAGTCTCAAAGTAATAAATGATACTTAATATGTAATTAAAAATTTACATATTTTTATCTCAGATCACATATTAGTAATAAATGAATTTAATTGAAAGCAATAAAAAACTTTTACCTATCCTTTGTTAATGCAGTCTTAAAATAATAAATGATACCTAACATGTAATTGAATACTTGCCTATTTTATCTCAATCCTTATCACACATTAATTAGTAATAAATGAATCTAATTGAAAGCAATAAAAGTTTCTTACCTATCTTTTTTAAATGAAGTCTTAAAATAATAAATGATACATAATATGTAATTAAATACTTACCTGTTTTATCTCAATTCTAATCTCACATTAATTAGTAATAAATGAATTTAATTGAAGGCAATAAAAGTTTCTTACCTATTTTATACGTTTATTTTTCTCAGCCTAACTGGAGATTCGTAGACAATTTATAAGATGCCTAATTATGATATGATTTCCTTAAAGAATACAAAACACAAGAGCCTCTTAATTTCAAAATCTATTAGAAAGAAAATGGTTGAAACCCGAACCAGATTTAACAACTAAGTCCCAACCCTCTTCTATATATATATATAGGTGTTTCACTGACATTCCTCCCCACCCAATCTTTCTCTTCTAGCCTTATGTCTATAATCAAACCTGCTTCCATCGCATCTCTGATCCTTTTTCCTCTATCTAATCCTTCTGAGATTTGTGTTGATTATGGTGCATATATCAACCCTATCATAGAACCAAGACCCAGGGTTCTAAATTGCTGCTGTGGTCGCGGTTGCGTTACTTTACAAATTTCTGGAAAAAATTAGATCACGGTGGTTTTCAAAATTTTAATTTTACGAGCACAATTACGGTTGCGGACCACAATTTAAAACCCTGGCAAGGGGCCCTTGTAGATGAAGAAGAAAATTTGGCTCAGACAAGGGATTTCCTAGGGCTGTTTGAGGTAGCCAATAGGGCTGGGGATGAACCCAACTTTGCTGGTGATGCTTCTTCAAAAAATCATTATTGATCTCATTGTGCTCGTTTCAAGGGACAATGACAATGAAGGCGAAGCCGGCTCATAGATTAAAAGGGAGGAACTAAAGTCCAATTTTAGTTTCGCCCTTTTAATCTGTGATACACTTTCTCCTCATTGCCATTCTCCCTTGGAGCTTGCACAATGGGATTAGTGATGGATCTTTCTGAAGAATCATCCTTGGTATTCCCCAACCTGATCAGCTCCCTCAAAGAGTCCCAGGAAGTTCCTTGTCCTAGCCACATTTTTTTTTCTTGGGTACTAGGGCTAGGCCCTGCCAGGGCTTTAAATTGTCGTCTGTAACTACAATTGTCCTGTAATATTGTGGTTTTAGAACCAACCACATTTTTTTTTCCAATTAAGGTCCGCAATAGACTAATTTTTTACTGCAAATCCTATACACATTTGTTTTATGACTAACAATTTGTTAAGTTCTAACGGAATTTCCAGGTATGAGTGTATTTTCGAAGATAGACAATAAGATGAGGAGGGAAGATTTTCTCAGACATGAATCCCCCATGAATCCCATTCCCTTACTCTCTGAGACTTTTGCTTATCAACTATAGTGCTTCTTTTTTCTTTGTAGAGTTTTCTGCTCTTTTGACTCTGCTACATGCATATATATATATATATATACATCGGAGATAGTAATAGTAGGGATAGAACATTTGAAGTGTTCATGAACATTAATCTTCGTTAAATTGCAAGTGGTGTTGCCTGCTCATTTTCGAGCTAGTTTCCCATATGATATGAAAATTGCAAGTGGGGTCCATTTTCTTTCCTCTGTTTCGTCGTTTGCCTCAAAGTTACACAGATGCCGTGTCTGACTAAAATAACAGTGGGAAACTTGCCCTTTCGGTTTTTAATTTTTTATAACTTGTCAAAGAAGTGACAGACTGTCAATGACCATACACCATATTGACTTGAGTCTACCTTTTAAAACTATAAATAGAAATGTGCCGATGAAGCACATATTTTTTTTCTTTTTTTAAAAAAATAAAAGTAATATATTTTTACATTTAAAAGTAGAACTGATAAAATGAATCAGGTCCAATAAGTTGGGTCGTTCTAAAAGAAGAATGGGCTCACAAATATCCAACCCTAATAAAATTGGGTCAATTTAGCTGAGCCTAAATTAACTTGTATCCCATTTGAATTTAGGTTGAGCTGGACACGTCGTTTTTTTTTTTTTTTTAGATCATATCAAATCACTTGATCTAATTCCTCAATTCTCATAGCCGTCTAGCCTCTAGGTGAGTTGTTATTGCCCTTTTAGGGGCATTTAATACAAGGATTTTTTTTAGTTTTCTAAGAATTATAACTTGGGAAATTAAGATTTTCATATTTGGTACAAAGTTTAAAAAAAAAACATTCTCAGGCAAATAGGGTTCTTAAGAACAGTTTTGGAGTAAGTTTCTCACAAAAAAAAAAATCCCATGAAAGAGGTGGGATTCTTAGATTTCTATGTCATGGGAAAGTTTATTAAACATAAAAATACATATATATCTTTCATTAATAACATAATTGTAATAATATCAAAATTAAAACAAACAAATAAAACAAAATTAAATAGAAAACAAACAAATAAAAAAAGTAAATAATACCAAAATTCAAAGTTACGTTTTACCATGCATAAAGCTTTTTGGACCCAATTATATGCCAAGAAAAAAAAATGTTGAGCCATGAAGCAATAGACAAGGAAAAGAAAGAACAACAATAATTGTTTTTCTTTTTACTGTGCATAAGGTCTTCATTAACCAAAAAAAAAAAGTGTATTCATAATGTGTTGGGACAAGGGTGAAATCACGACAATACACAAAGTAATTATTTTTCTTTTTTTGGAATTGATTATGAGATTTTGTCCAATTAATTCTTTTCAAATCTAAAAAAATTAACTCACACATACATTAATGATAATGATAGTAATAAGAGAAATTATTTTGCTATGTCCAATACAAAACATCAAAGCAGCCAAAACATAACATGTACCAGTAAAATTCAAATANCAAAGCAGTCAAAACATAACATGTACCAGTAAAATTCAAATAATTAGCCAAAGCATAAATGTAAAAATTATTTTTCTAAAACTAAAATTAGGGGTATTTTTGTAAAAATAATAAATATTCCTAAAAAAGTAGTATTTGAACCAAACATAGGGATATGAAATATTATCTCACATTCCCAAGAATGTTTAAGGTTAACTAAACATAAATTGTAACATTCCTAAGAACCACATTTTCAGTAACAAGATTCCCAGAAATAATATTTTTTGGGAACGAAAAAAAAATCTATATACCAAACGTCCTTAGTGGTTTCCAAGGAAGACTAAGATTTTCACNTTTTGGGAATAAAAAAAAAATTTGTATACCAAACGCCCTTAGTGGTTTCCAAGGAAGACTAAGATTTTCACATTCAAAAGATAACAACCTCCCAAAATTTGGCTTTCTGCGAGTGAGGATACACAATGAACTCTTCCTTTTGAAGGCCGTACAAGTCAGCCTCAAAGGGACAAAAGGTGAGCAAGCATGAGCTTCATCATGGAAGAGTTTTTCAATAGATATTCATGCTTCACTTGCAAAAGGTGTAGTATATATCATACATGATACATGAAGATACTTTTTGGACTACAGGATATTCATGCATCCCTAAAGTTCATTTAATCAATTATCAAAGTAAATTTATTGTATATGTCCCTTTTAGACTAGTTTTTGGACATTTCTAACAACGTTTTAGAGACGTAGTAGTGATTTATTGTTGAAAATTGGAACGTTTAGCCAAAAAAAAAAATATAGTTTAAAGATATCTACAATGACATTGTCATTTATACTCACGCAATTTGCAACATTTAATTAAACATCATTGTACATATATGAAATATTATCATTCTCTTTTGTGTGTGTGTGTTTACTAGATGCTATAACAAAATAGCATATCATCTCTTAAAATTATACATACTAAACAATCGTCATGGGAATTGAACACATAATATTTATAATGAAGTACTAAATGTTTGACCATTATAATATCCTTGAAGACGAAACATGATCATTCTATAGAATTAGTGGAAGAAACCATTCTCTTTCACATAGAAAAAGCAACAAGAAAACTTTTATTTATTTTTTATCAGAGATCAATTATTTATATTATAATGCATATTTACAACTCCCATATAAGTAAAAGTTGACATTTAAGTCATTAATAATATCATTACAATAATATTAACAACCCTAGAGTAAGCACACTACGATTTTATACAGAAGAGACGGGAAAAGCATAGATATTAACATCTTAAACAGTACACTTAAATGACAATTAAAAACATAAGCTCCTACCTTCCTACTTAATGCTTGAACCCATTCTCCTTAACATCTTCCCCAGATCTTCCATTAGCTTTCACCTCTTGCTGAGCACATTCTTCCTTTCCTTTCTCTGCCTTTTTCTTTGCTTCCTCCTCTGCCTTCAACTTTTCTTCTTCTTCCTCTGCCTTTTTCTTCGCTTCCTCCTCTGTCTTCTTCTTCGCTTCCTCCTCTGTCTTCTTCTTTGCTTCCACCTTTGCCAACTCAAGAGCACTAATCAAATTCTGAAAGCAAGTCTGCACATCTTCATCTATTGACTTTGGCATCAGATTCTCAGCAACATCAGCAGGTGTCATATCAGTCTCTCCCAATAACTTGTCAATTTCAGGAAACAACTCGTGGGACTCAACATCCAAGTAATTCTTAGCAAGCACCTTGAAAGCTTCATAGGAACAAAAGGACAGTTCTATGTGCTTATCCATCCTCCCTCTCCTAATAAGAGCAGGATCAAGTTTGTCCACAAAATTAGTAGTGAAAATTATGATCCTCTCCCCTCCACAAGCTGACCAAATCCCATCTATAAAATTCAATAATCCAGAAAGAGTCACCTTGCTACCTTTATTTTCTTCTTCTTCAGCCTTCTTAATAATAGGATCTTTTGCTTCTTCATCATCATCTTTCTTTTCTTTTTTCTTCCTCTGGCCAGTAAGATCAAGTGAGCAATCAATATCCTCAATCACTATAATAGATTTACTCGAAGTATCGATCAACAGCTTCCTTAATTCTGCATTCTCCTTGACTGCTGTCAATTCAAGATCATACACATCGTAGTTCATGAAATTAGCCATGGCAGCAATCATTGAAGACTTACCAGTTCCTGGAGGACCATATAGCAAATACCCACGTTTCCAAGCCTTGCCAATCTTGGAATAGTACTCTTTTCCTCTTTGGAACTTAACAAGGTCATTGACAATCTCCTGCTTCTTCTTTGGCTCCATAGCTAGAGTTTCAAAAGTAGCAGGGTGCTCAAAAACTATATGGCTCCACTTTGTGCTTTTGTAACGATACCAACCAGAGCTAGGATTGTTGGTATACAGCTTCAATTGCCTATTCTTGATAGCAATTGCTTTGCCTTCATCCAAGACATGTTTCAGATAAGACCCAGTAATGAGATCTCTATAGCGCTTGTGAAAGGTGAGAGTTAGGTACCTTTTCTCATCTGAAGCAGGGTAAAATGAAAAAGACTGTGTTTTTCGTGTGGTTTGACTTGAAGCCCACCAAAGCTTGACCCCTTGGAACTCATCTGTGATTTCTTCATTGTCAGCCATGCTAAGCACTAATGGGGTTTGGCTATCTTTTACCATTTCAGCTTTGAACCTTCTGGCTCGTTGGGAGGAATTTGCACTGAGATAGGTTTGGATGATAGTGAAGGCTTCACTGCGCCTGAGGCGTTCACCTGTGAACTCATGGAAGCTAATTTCGATATAAGGATACACAAAGCTTGTTAATTTATGAGTGTATTTTCGAAGATAGATACGAAGATGAGGAGGGAAGATTTTCTCAGACATGGCGTACACAAACATAATGCTTGCCATTATTGAGCCTAATTGTGACCACAAACCCCCCATGAATCCCATCCCCTTACTCTCTCTGCAGCTTTTGCTTAGCAACTATAGTGCTTCTTTTTTCTTTGTAGAGTTTTCTGCTCTTTGGACTCTGCTACAGGCATATATATATATACATCGGAGATAGTAATAGTAGAGACAGAACATTTGAAGTGTTCATGAACATTAATCTTCGTTAAATTGCAAGTGGTGGTGCCTGCTCATTTTCGTGCTAGTTTCCCATATGATATGAAAATTGCAAGTAGGGTCCATTTTCTTTCCTCTGTTTTATCATTTGCCTCAAACACAGTTGCCATGTCTGACTAAAATAGCAGAGGGAAACTTGGATTTTGCCTTTCGATTTTCTCATTAACAATATTGACCTGAGTCTACCTTTTAAACTATAAATAAATATGTGCCATCCAAGCAGAGATTTTTTTAAAAAAATAAATAAAGGTAACATATTTTTACACTTGGAATTGTACTACACAATAAAAATAGGGCTAAAATATAAATTATCCCCTTTTTAACTTTGTTTATCTGAAAATTAACTCATATGGTTTAACTTGTGAAATTAATACTTAATTTTTTTTAAAATTTCTCAATAATAAAAAATTGATTATTTAATATTAAATACTTAAATTAATTCTACAAATATGAAAAGTAAGTTTAGACTTTAGTGCGAAAAACATAGTTTAATTATCTTTATTGTTAAATTGTTCTTTCTCTATTTATTGGCTTAGTTTATTTCATTGTCTTCTTCATTGTCACGTCCGCTTATGTAATACTATTTTGTCATTAAGTGATGTATGCTATTTGATGTTATTCTATTGCTCAATTTAATTTTATTAAAAAATCTTGAAGCTTTATCAGATTGCATGCGGCATGCACTTTTATTTTATTATTCACCTTCTTAGATTTTATTTATTTTTTATTTTTGACTATGATTTCAACCTACAAATCTTGAAAATGATGTTATACCAATCTATCAAAAATGTTTGATGCCTTCATAGTTCTCACATTTTTTTTTTCAGATCACGCAGATACTTTTAATTTTTATTTTATCTTTTTAAGTCTCATCTATCGTAATTTTTATTTTATATTTTTAAGAGGAAATTAATTTATTCGCTCACATTATTTCTAGTCTTGTTTTTCTGGGAAAAAAAAAGAGATGTTTTGTTTATATGAGGTATATTATAACTCATTAAAATTATTTTTTCAAATAATTCATTTGAGTGCTTTACACAATGTATGCATAGGAATTCTTTTAAATAATAAGAAAGGGTTGCTTTTATCAGTTGATTGTATAAAAATAAATTAGAAGAAAATTTCAAAGATCAAAAGCATCTAACTAGATTCATTTTACTTGCCACAATCAAATACTAAAAGCATCGAGAACAAAATAAACTACTTAACTATATTTTTGTTTTGCTCGTGACAAGAAATACAACCAAAATGAAAACAGACATCATTAGTTTGGAGGTACAACTTCTAACTTTAAGCTCTTTTTTGTCTGTTATAGCTAGGGATGGCAATTTGCCCCAGACCCGATGGGGCCCCGGTATTTTTACCTAGTCGGGTACGGGTATGGGGCAAAAAAATGGGGATGGAGAATTTTATGGGTAATGTTATAGGGGTGGGTCCAGAGATGGGCAAGCCTCGCCCCACCCGGCCCCGCCCCGCACTGCACTGCACACAAATAAATAAATGTATATATATATATTGTGGAAGAATTTAATAGAAATTCAATGTAAAAGTTGATTGTGGAGCCTAAGCTGAAGATATGCTTAGATAATTTATCAATAGAATATACTTGAGCATCCAAATACACACTCTTTCATAAATTGTGCTTATTCTAATTGTTTCTTTTGTGCTTATTCTGATTTCTTATAGGCATTTATAATTGTTTAAGAACAATTTTTATAATTTTGTTTAAATATTATTTATCTTATGAGGATATCTTGAATTCTTAATGATATTATTTGAGAATTATTTATATTATCTTGTTTGATTAAACTTAAATTTCAATTAGAAATCGTGTTCGTGATTTATAGATTAAACTTGTAAATTGTGTATATTTAGAAAAGCATAATTGTATGGAGTGCCTGCCCCGCCCCATTGCCATCCCTAGTCATAGCTTGTGAGAGAAATTGCATAGGATTGGAGACAGAGGGGGATCAGAGACATTGCTCATTGACGTGGCTATATATATAGTTGAGGTAAAGTTGGTAAAATGGGTCAAGCCAGATGAGCTGGCCCGAAAACAGTAGAGTTGGGTTCTAAATATCCAAACCCGAATAGAATCGGGCCAATTTGGCACGTGGCCAATTTGGGTTCGGGACGGGCCAGCCCGCTATTTTTTTTTTTTAAAAGGAAATACAACAAAATCATATTAGTATGTGTTTTTAACTTTAAATTTTAAAGTATGTACTATTATAATTTTTTTAGTTACTTATACATTTTATTTTAAATTTACACTTACATGCAATTTTTTTATACGTCTTCGATTCTTTGTTTTAATTTTATTTATTACTTTATACATATTTTGTTTTGTTCAATTAGATTCATTAGTAATTTAACTAAAATCACTAAATGAAAAAAACTTAAACCTTTGTTAAATTTTAGCCTAAGTACAAATAAAAATAGTTAAAAAAATTTAAAAAAATAATGGGCCAGCCCATTTAGGCCCGCAGCTAATGTAGGACTGGACTGAGCCAGCAGTTTGCTAACCTGAATAGAACCGGACCAATTTGGCTCAGCCCGAATTGGCTCACGACCCGATTGAATCGAGCTAAAACGGGTCGGGCTGGCCTGTTACCCAGCTCTAAGCTAATGTTGGTTTATAAATTGTGGTTGTAGTGAATCACAATTGAAGAAAAACAACATTGCAGTGGCCTCTAAAATTGTAATATTGCAATTGTGGTTGTGGACCTTGATTTGAAACCCTAGAGCTAAGTTAATTGGGTAACAAGATAACCATGGGTTGATCCTCTTTGAGTCTTCAGCGCTTCTTTTAATTGGTTATNTGAAGAAAAACAACATTGCAGTGGCCTCTAAAATTGTAATATTGCAATTGTGGTTGTGGACCTTGATTTGAAACCCTAGAGCTAAGTTAATTGGGTAACAAGATAACCATGGGTTGATCCTCTTTGAGTCTTCGGCGCTTCTTTTAATTGGTTATTATTAAACTCACCCATTTATTGCTAGACGAGTACCAAAATGGCATAATTCCAGGCGTACCCATTTCAAGGACATCTCTGAAACACGAAACGCGTATCAATCTCATTTTTTTGGGTACATTTGGAAACGCGCCAAAACATGTTTCTATGGCTATGAAACGTGCTAAACCAGATCTGAAGTGAAACGGTGTTGTTTCGCACAGTGTTGAGGCAACTAATTCAGTAGAACAAAGTCGTTTCCATTCAATGTGAATTCTAAATTTGTTGAAACAACGCCATTTCTAGTGAGATGTGATTTCTTATCCCATTAGCTGAAGGGAGCCCGAATTGAAACCAATTAAGCAAAATTTCCTCAATTTCTTCTTCTTTCTTCTTCGCTCTTCCTCTCTGTTGCTTACCGACTAATTATCTATTGATGGTGGTGATGAAAATGATGACATTAATAGTGTTAGAAACTAAATTTTGAATCTTTCATTGATGACTTTTATTTTGAATTAATACTTGATACTTGTTTGTTAATGATTAATAGTTGATATTTTTAATATTTGGAGAATTTTAATATTTTTCATTCTATTCTATATATATATATATGACATAGAGTACCCGTACTCCTATTTTTTGAAAAATAGTTATATCAGCGTTTCTTACCATAACGGGTACGAAACTTGTACCAGTATATGTGCAACATAGCCAGACAGCCTATGGTTTAGTGGTACTAAGATATCAAGGTTTGCAGATGTCGTCTTTGAATATGAAATCTTAACCAAAAGTACTAAATAAAGACCAACCAATTTATTCATGAAGTTAATTAGGTAAGAGTTTTTGGGTCATTTGAAGAGTGTGTCAAGCTAGGAAGCACGGGCACGGAAATCACCGTGGACACAGACATAGTCAAGACATGTGTTAGACATACGTACAAATGTGTCCAAATAAAAAAAAATAAGTTTTTTTTTTTTTTTTTTTTTTTTT
>QAOA01002296.1:280653-304012 GCA_003255065.1 Cercis canadensis
TATATATATATATATATATATATATATATATATATACTTCTCCATAATCCAATTTTCTTGTTCAATTAATAAATGAATCAGAATTAATTTTGTCACAAAAAATCAGATTAAATAATTAAAAACAGAAACAGATGATGGACTTGGAAAGAAAGTGAGCGACAGTGAGAAAGAACAGAGGACAAATACGCAAAGAGGGAAGCTACAATGGAGGGGAGAAAGAGAGCAACAGTGAGAAAGAACAAACACTACAAGAAAATACACAATTTCTGGCAGAAATTTCTCATGGAATGAAATTCCATGAGAAATTCTCCCAAAATTCTCACTAAATTCTTGCGGATTAGCATTTAATAGGAATTTCTCAAGGGAATTTTTTTTTGCTAGAAAATTGAATTTTTGATGGAATTTTCTCATGGGAAAATTTTCTATGAGAAAATTGAATTTGCATGAAATTTTCTCACGGAAAAGTTTTCCATGAGAAATTCCATGAAAAATGTAGATTTTTCCATGAGAATTCTGTAAGAAATGGAAAGCCCTATTTCACTAAAGTTGAAATTTGGGTTTTAAAATTTCTCACGGCTCGTTATCCATGAGAAAGTCCGTGAAAAATTTGTAATGTTATAATCCATTTGAGCCCTATTTCCTCTTCTCATTTCACCACATTTTTCATCCTTTTTCACAATTCTCTCTTTCCCTCCCCCTCCAAGCTTTGCTTTGCGGCGGTTCCCTCCCATTTCCGGCAGCGTTGCAAGCTTCTCCAATGTTACAAAGCATGGAGCTAATCCTTCCTTCTTGAGGTAAGTATTTGAATACCCAAATTCTCCTTTTCATTTTGATTTGGGTTATTTTGTTTTGATTGTTTTGTTTTAATTAATTGCTGGATTTAGGTTATAATGATATGTAGAAGTAGTTAAATTACATAATTATGAATTGGAGGCATGATTAGTTGTTTAGGTTAGGGTTTATGTTGAATATGAAATTGGGATGCCCAAATTGATAATGTGTGGATTTTATTTTGTTAAATTTGTTTAGGGGTTTTGTTGTATGGGTGGTTTGAGGTTGTTTTATGACTTTTTGATATTTTTTTGATGGATTTTGAAATTTATGTATTCTTAAAGGTAATTATGTCCAAATTTAAGAATATGAAATAGGGATGATGTAAAAATAATTTAGTTGAATTTCTTTAGGGCTTTTAATGTATGATATGATTAGTTTAGTTTAGTTTTAGTTTATTTTATTTGTGATTTTTTGGATAGATATTTGTGATTTTTCTTTATGTATGAGTTTTTTAGATGGATATGCTCCTTTTGTAGTTACTGAAGCTGCTCTTATAATTCTCAGAAAGGAAATGATTCTAATATTTTCCTTGCAACATATTTATATGGTTTATAGAGCAAATTCAAGCTTTCAAATTCTTGTTACTGTGCTTAGTGACTATGGAAAAGTGAAGAAGTGGCCAAAATTATTAGTTATCATTGTTTTAGACTTTGAGTGACTATGTGTTGTTCCTGAAATGTTTCAAATAGTGATGTTCGATCTAAGGCATTTCAAGCTATTAAATGTTTGTTGAATGATAAGTTAGTTTTATATCGCTTATCTTGTATTTATCTACCTTGTTAATTGTTTGTTCTAGGGTATTTTAGGTTTGATTATTATGAATTAATGTTTCTTTTATAGGTTTTCACTTTAGAAGTCTTTGGAAGTCATTTTAGTATTTTTTAGTATCAAAAAGAGAAAATTTTGGCAAATTTTGGATGGAGGTAACAGCTTAGGCGCTGCAACCCCCAGTCTGAGCACCACAACCTCCATAATTCAGCAAAAGTCAAGATCAAGCAGCAGCTTGGGATTTGTAGCCTCTAGTTTGGGTACAGCAGCCCCCGTCCTCAATTAAAAAGCACTATTTAGGCAGAAACTCCAAGACCGCAGTGCCCAAACCCAAGGTTGCAGCTTCCTATGGTCAACTCGAGATTTGACTTCCAAACTTCCTATCTTTATTAAAATTCCTATTTTATTTTAATTCCTTTTTGTTTTAACTTTCTAGGACCTATAAATAGGACTTTTAGAGACTAAATTAGGGTTTCACACATTTTTACACAAGAGGCAAGAAGAAAAGGGAGATCAAGCCTGAAGATTGAGATTTCATCATTGATTTTCAGAGTCTAAGAGTTTCTTTCACCCTTTTCTCTTGCACTTTGTGTAATCATGTTTTCTTTCATAGTTATGAACTAAATTCTTTTCTAAGGCTATAATGTAGTCTAGCTAGGAAGATTTATGATTTTCTATTTCTTTAATTCAAGAACTCCTTTATTAATTGTCTTGTTCTTTTTAATTCTTCATGTTTCTAATTGTTTGATCACCAATTAGTTGATTAGATAATTACAATGAGACTGAGATGTAATTTGTAATTAAAGACCATAGGAATTAAGAACAAATGTTGTATGTAGGATAAAGATATACCTTTATGACATGTGTAGTCAATTAAAGAGAACTAAATAATTAAGTGAATTTCTAGGTTATTTGCAATTCACATAGGAATATAGTGGATTCATAACTTAGAGATATTTTTTGTTTGACATTAGGAAAGACTAATAAATAATTTAGGGTTCTTGGCTAGCAATTAAAAAGATTGTTCTTGGTTAATTAATGAATTAGGAATAGCAAATCGGAAGAGTCATGGTGAAATCAAAAGCCCTGGATATTTCTCAACCATCTTTTTACCTGATTTAATATTATTGCCTTTAAATTATTGTTTGATTTTCAATCTTGATTTGTCTAGATAAAATTAGAATTCATCCAATTTTGGTACTTATTAGCCATAATCTCCGTGGGACGATACTCTACTCTCATTTTATTACTTGAAAATAATAACGTACACTTACGTTAGAGTTTTACACAATATTGAATTA
The DNA here is from genome assembly GCA_003255065.1 of Cercis canadensis. Classification (NCBI taxonomy): domain Eukaryota; kingdom Viridiplantae; phylum Streptophyta; class Magnoliopsida; order Fabales; family Fabaceae; genus Cercis; species Cercis canadensis. The sequence continues at coordinate 283,557 of QAOA01002296.1, forward strand.
TTAAATATTTGTTCCTCTGCCTAATTTTTATTCATGCTTGACAAGTGTTCGATAATATTTCGGTACCAAGTCTATCAGGAATGTTGGAGACTATGAAGTCATCAACAAGGCAATTGAGAAACTGAGAAAAAGGCACCAAGAGCATATTTCAGCTATGGTCAAGGCAATTCTGCCAACTCTACTCAATCTTTTCTCTCACCCACCTTGATTCTCTAGAGATCGAGGAAATGTTGTATCTGTGAAGGGCTACATGCACTGAGACCTCCTCTATCTAATCCAGACTACGTGTGTGGTTGAGCTTAACTCCTCCAAAATCTAACCAATTTGCTCACTCTGCAGCAGGATCTTCATCTGATTTGCAACCTTTAGCCGGCCACATAAAGTTCGTTGCAATTCAAGCAGATAAATGAGATGCACAAGATGTATATGGAAATTTTGGGTAAAGCAAAACAAGAACGTGCAGATGAGGAATTAACCTATTATCTCTCCCACTTATAAAGTCAATAAGCAGGCAATACAAGGAAAAGCTAACAAAAGCGGCTTGGCAGAAAAAATCCACAGTAAGGGTTATAGCTCTATTAATGCCATTTTCTAACAATTTCACCTTGCAATTGATTCTGGTGTCCAAAAAACCTGGCAACCCTTGCTGTCTTTTTTCTTTTTCCTGTCTTCATCCATCAATATCTGCTAATCTTCACTCTATTTTATAAAGTGAGATATAATTTGTCCCCAGAACTTTAGAACGATGATAAAATAAAACTACTTAAATTTATCAGCTGTGCACTTCATTTCCATTTCTAGTACTAGAAATACTAGATACTGCTTCTTAAGAAAATTATTTTTCTTGCTAAACTTAGACGTAATTTTCTTTAGATACCATCCTATTTTTAGAAAGCATCTTTAAGTACTATATATGATCAGGGGCAGAACATTACTGGCATAACAAAAATAATTTTCTTTTTTGAGAAGCATGCTATAAACTAAAACAAAATTAAGCCAAATTTTAACATAATATATTTTATAAGTACTAAAATGTTGTCAATTTTACTAGCATATTATACAAAAACTTTGACAATGAAGTTCACTCCAACAGGATAATTTGTAGAAAGATTGTAAATTTCTCAAGCAAGAACTTATTTTCATTAAATCTTAGATGTTATCATATGTGCACAGTAAACAAGTGAGGTAATTTTTAATGCGTAAGTAGCATCACTCGAGTTTCTTCATATTTCTTCATATTGGATAAATCTTCTCTTAGGTAACAATTTGGTGGGAAAAGGGAGCTAACACTAATATTTTGAGGGGGGCTAAGTACAATGATGTGCTAAAGGATCATTTTTAGCCTTGGGATTGCCACGGCACCCCCAGCCCATAACATATATAGGTCTGCTCCTGACTGTGATGAATCATACATCAAACCGTCATATGCAAGCAGTTGCTAGGCTTTTGCTGTTAATAAATATATATAAATATCATAACTGATCACCTCATTTGTGGTAAGCCAAATTTATTAGAAGTTTAATATTGATATGGCAATACTTTAGAAAATATACAAATGTGAAAATAGTTTTATAAGCTGATATATTTTGGGGCAATAATGCGCTAAAACAAACAGCAAGGCTCATGTGGGATGCAATTAAATGTCATTCATGATTAGTAGTAGTATGACTTCTTTTGTATGCGTTTCTTTTATTTAGTCAAGCTGTATATTTATTAACAATTAATGAGAGGCCTAATTTATTAAAAGAGATACAATGCAGAAGAGCAAATTAATTTCAAAAGAATTGAAATTCAAGTCATCTTTAATTCCTAAGTCCCAACCCTTCACCATAAATACGTGTTTCACTTGGCTTTCTTCCCCACTCAGCCTCACTCTTCTAGCCTTGTGTTTATCATCATCTCTTATCTCAAAAATGTCGCGCAATGTGTACCGTAGCAACAGAATGAACGCAAGCAATTCTCGCCCTGTTAGGGCCTCGCCTTTCAGGTGCGAATTGTGTGCTCGAGTGTTTCCCTCAGAGCAGGCCTTGCTGAACCATCGAAATGCCACCGAGGCCAGAAGAATTCCTACCAGAACACAGTCTGAGAGTCAGAGAAACCGATCGAATGTCCAACCACTTGTGCCTGCGCCACACAATAATGGTCCATCGAACCCTTCTGAACCAGGACTTGCACCCGTTGCTGCGGCTAGCTGCCCAGTGGGTAATGGAACACCCATTAGGGTTGATTCTTCCAGATACCGTCCCTATCAAAGATCCAGGGCCCTTGCCCTAGTACCTGAAGGAGAAGCTGTAGCAGGGACTAGAAACTTGCTGGGAGTTTTTAGGGCAAACAACCCTGACTCTGTTGGCAATGGTTCTCCTGAAGGACCAATCACTGATCCCAATGTTCAAGCTCCGAGGGAGGATGACAATGGGGATGAAGCCGATACGGAGAATGAAAGGGATGAATTTAACTTGGAGTTGAGGTTATAAGGTTTAAAGTCTGAAGTTCTGCTATGGTCTGCTGGGAATCTTTTTTGACAGAACTGTAGTCTTTCCTGAATTTTATGGTTGACTTGTGTTCTCTATTTTTAATAATGTTATTAAATATAATAAGACTATGTTTTTTTGCCCATGAGTCAATTTTTATCAGTGTTTATTCTTCTTATGGTCAATTGATAGGAAGAGAAATTTATTAGCTAAATAACAACCCATTACTCTTCCCAAGTTCACAACACACAGGTTTACTCCCATATCGCAAATCCCCAATAAAATTCAAAATGATATACTCATTCTCTGAACACCTCATTATATTGCGTTTAAAGTTTAAACCAAAGAAAAATGACTATGCTGAAGTGGAGAAGGCCTTTTTGGAACCGAAAAGATAGTTTGTATTCCCCAACATAATATATCTTATTTGTATATTAGTTCTTAGTAATATGTCTCGGTTCAAATTAACCTCTTATTGTCATGTACTAAAAAAGAAAGACATAGAGAAGAATAAAAAAATATATATTGTCTAGATATATCTATTTTTGCTTTTACTCTCTATAGTAAGATTAATAAATCATATTGGTTAGAACACATCCCCACAACTTTCTATGCTAAAATAGTTAAAGGACTATCTCATTACCCACACATGTTTTAATACTTCGACACACACACAAATACATGTACATATAAACTCAAAAATTTATATGAGCATACACAATATAAATGTTCGAAGGATCTCCCAAAAAAATAGTTGAGGTCCTAGGTTAGAATTCACATTCTCATATTTCCCCAACTAAAAAATTTAACTTTATTTATCTATAGGGAAAAAAAAAAAACCTCAAAATTCGTACTATAACATTTGGTGAAGTTTGACATGCTAAATTGGCTATGATTAGCAGTTTATTCCTTGATGTATATATATAGGGAACAAGCTTGGCTGAGTTGTATTCAAAAAAAATTGAGAATTTCTATCCGAAACTTTGTCAAAACATTTGACAAAAAATTGAAAACATAAATTTTAGGATTGACAACAAACTTAAGATATGCAAAGCACCTATCTTTCATACTATTATTCATTATAACATGCAATTTCCAAATTGTATGTTGTGGGTTATGACGAATCCCTAACCGCATGCAAACTACGTACCCAAACAGTAGTTAACCGTTTAAATTGTTCGTTAGGATATGACAAATTGATACCTACAATTTCTTAACTGCTTATCGAACATTACAAATTTAGTATATCTATCTATTATTAGATGTACAACAAATTAATAAAATTATGAAAGAACCTCACCATTCCTGAGACATCCAATAGAATAGGAATGATATATATTATTCATTACAACATACGACAAGATCAATTATTATAGTATTTACACTACTTACTTTTTAAACATACGCAACATATTAGATCAATCTATCGGTACATATTACAAATACGATAAATACATTATGAAACCCTAATCTATCTACATTTATTCCTCATATCTCTGAGGCACAAATAAATTATCAACACTGGCCAATGACTTATGGGTCTAGCGGCACCTCCTCTAGTCATAAGAATTAAAGGGTTTGATAACATGGGTTATATTCTCACCATGTACTTCCTCTTGTTATTCCCTAGCACGTTGCACTTAGAGATGTCAAAATGATATGCTCATTCTCTGAATACCTCATTATGTTGCATTTAAAGTTTAAACCAAGGAAAAATGACTATGCTCAATTTTTACTTTTACTCTCTATAGTAAGATTTATAAATCATATTGGTTAGAACAAATCCCCAAAACTTTCTATGCTAAAATAGCTACAGGACTATCTCATTACCCACACATGTTTTAATATTTCGACACACACAAATACATGTACATAAACTCAAAAGTTTATATGACCATACACAATATAAATGGTCCAAGGATCTCCCAAAAAAATAGTTGAGGTCCTAGGTTAGAATTCACATTCCTCTAGCTTTATTTATCTATAGAAAAAAAAACCTCAAAAGTTTGTACTGTAACATTTGGTGAAGTTTGACATGCTAAATTGGCTATGATTAGTAGTTTATTCCTTGATGTATATATATAGGGAACAAGCTTGGGTGAGTTGTATTCAACAAATTTTGAGAATTTCTATCTGAAACTTAGTCAAAACATTTGACATAAAATTGAAAACATAAATTTTATGATTATTTATGTGATATTCATCCGTTGCAAAGAAGTTCTAGGGTTTTATTTTCATAAATTTTAGGATTGACAACAAACTTAAGATATGCAAAGCACCTATCTTTCATACTATTATTCATTATAACATGCAATTTCCAAATTGTTCGTTGTAGGATATGACAAATTCCTAACCGCATGAAACTACGTACCCAAACATTTAACCGTTTAAATTGTTCGTTAGGATATGACAAATCCACAACTACAATTTCTTAACTGCTTATCGAACATTACAATTTAGTATATCTATCTATCATTACATATACGACAAATTAATAAATTATGAAAGAATCTAGCTAGCATTCCTGAGACATCCAATAGAATTGCAATGATATATATTATTCCTTGCAACATACGACAAGATCAATGATTATAGTATCTACACTACTTACTTTTTAAACACACACGATAGATTACATCAATCTATCGGTACATATTACAAATACGACAAATACATTACGAGACCCTAATCTATCAACATTTATTCCTCATATCTCTATAAGGCACAAATGAATTATGAAATGCCGGCCAATGACTTATGGGTCTAGTTTTGAGTGGGAACTTTTCTCACAACCCGATATTGATATTCATTTGCTATATCCATCACTCACATTCCCTCAACTTTGTTTATGTAGCTATTGATCAAAAAACATGTTCTATGACTGACTATTTTATGTACCATGAACGACACAATATTTTATACAAACAGAATGTCAACAATATTTTATACATAATAACACATGATTCAATGAAGGTATCAGTCTCAATTTAGTTCCAGCAGTCTAAATTGACCTTTGAGATACCAAAGGACCGTGCTATTTAGCTTTGAATTACTCTACTGAAATATCCCATCCTTCAATAAAGCTTTTGAAGAAGAAGAAAAAAAGGGAGTGAATATAATAAAGAAAAAATATGGGTTAGAAGCCGGGGAGAACTTATATACAAAACTATCGATTCATGTTGGAAGTCATGGAAACGTTAATGAATTAGGATCTTCATGACAAAAAAATAAATAGAATTAGGATCCTCATGGCAAAAGAATAAATAGAATTATGATCCTTATGGCCAAAAACTAAATAGAATTAGGATTCTCATGGCCAAAAAATAAATAAAACTAGGATCCTAGCACATGCATACATTCCACTCAAAACTATTTATTAATGTTGGAAATCAAGTAAACGTGACTGACATGGCCAAAAAACCAAAAACAAAAACAAAAATGCACAATGAAACGTGAATGAACTCAGTCAAGGATCCTTACCAACTACTTCTTGTAAGCTTACCTAATCTAGGAGGCATTTCTCGTTTCTGACCTGGACTTAAAGCATTAAACACCTTCCCAACATCTCTGCTATAAATAAAGCATCAAACATCTTGGCTACTACAGAACTAGCGGTTTCTGTTACTTGGTCAATACAATGGCCAACCAGAACCCTCTACCTCTCTATGTAAAATTTAAGGTGAAGCAAAATTTCCATAGGGTAATGGATATGGTGATTTTACTCCTCCTCCTCCTCTTGCTTCTTGGTTACCGTGTTATCTCTTCAAGCAATAACTACACTTTCACTTGTTTCGTCGCCTTCCTGTGTGAAACATGGTTCACCATTACTTGGATTCTCCCCATCGGCACCAAATGGACTCCTGCAGCATCCAAAACTTACCCAGAACGTCTCTCTCAATGGTATCTTGATAGCTCTTTAGTTACTGCAATTCACGCTTTTTCCATTACAAGCTTCTTCTTCTTCTTGTTGGTTGCTCATTGATAGGTTTATGCATGAGTTTTTCTGAATAGGGTATCTGAATCTGAGCTTCCTCCGGTGGATTTATTTGTCACAACGGCAGATCTTGAACTTGAACCACCCATTATCACAGTGAACACTGTGATCTCTCTGTTGGCCCTTGATTACCCAGCTCACAAGCTAGCTTGCTATGTTTCCGATGATGGGTGTTCCCCTCTTACGTTTTATGCTCTGGTAGAAGCCTTAAAGTTTGCTAAATTTGGGTACTTCTGTAAGAAGTATAATGTGCAAGTCAGAGCTCCCTTTAGATGCTTCTCTGATAAGGCCACTGTCAACAGTGAAGACTCATCAACAGAATTCAAGCAAGAATGGTTACAGATGAAGGTAAGGAGAGTTTTTCTGCAATAATTTAAATCCATTTAATTCGAGTTCCCAATAGCCTACCAATGCGATAGAGATAAGATTAGCTAGTTAGAGTGCTGATTTTGTGCCTTGTGTTGTGTGAGCAGGATGAGTATGAGAAGTTTAGTCGAAAAATTGAACATGCGACTCCAAAATCAGTTTCTTGTGAGCTTGGAGAAGATTTTGCGGTTTTCTCTAATACAGAGAGGACAAATCATCCAACAATAATCAAAGTACAATTCAATTACTATTTTGAAATTTCATGCATATTTTATCTAGAAAAATTCATATATGAGCTCAAAATATATATTTTTTTAAAAAAGACCACCTTTCTTACAGTATGTATTTGTAGGTTATATGGGAGAACAAGAAAGGTGATTCAGATGGGTTGCCACATTTAATTTACATATCTAGGGAGAAGCGGCCAAAGCATGCACATTATTACAAAGCTGGTGCCATGAACGTGTTGGTGAGATTATTACATTCTTTCTTAATTCTCTTGCATTTTCGTTGACAAATAATATTAATATTCTCTAACACCTTTGCTTTTACCATTCGACTTTCCCATTTGTAATTGTAAAATTACGCACATACAAGAGTATCCGGGTTAATGACCAATGCACGATTTATGTTGAACGTAGACTGTGACATGTTTGTGAACAATCCAAAGATTGTTATACACTCCCTGTGCAATTTGCTAGATTCTAAGGGCAAAATGGAAGTTGCATATGTTTAATGTCCCCAGAAATTCTTTGATGGATTAAATGATGATCCCTTTGGAAATCAGATGGGGGTTTTGTTTACGGTATGTCAAGCTATAATAAACCCGCAGATAAAAAAAAAAATCAATCTGTTAAATACTAGTGAAGTTTATTGAGCTTACTTAGGAACTTTCCAAACTCACTTCTTTTTGGTCTAATGCTGTACTTGTGGAGGGGGATGTCAGGAATCCAAGGGCCTCTTTATGGGGGAACAAACTGCTTTTACAGAAGAAAAGTTATTTACGGTCTTTCTCCTGATGACATGAAACATGGTACTTAAGATTCACAATGTTTTTATGATTGTAAAGTATTCCCAAGTACAGGTTTAGTGGCAGTAGTTTCAATCATATACAACTAAGAAACGTTGTGTTTGTATAATAACTTTTGCAGGAAAACTATCAGATAAGGAATTAGTAAAAAAATTCGGAAGTTCAATGGAACTTGTTGAAACTGCTTCTCAAGCTTTGGAGGAGAAGACATATTACCCTAATAATAACGCTTCCAAGTCTCTTGAGGCAGCAAGCCAAGTAGCTGGTTGTGGATATGAATCAGGCACTGCCTGGGGTAAACAGGTCTGCAACAGAAACTTATCTGGTATATATATAGATCATTATCATTTGAAAAGCCACAAATTGGTTTCTTTTTTATTGCCTTACAATATTCCTGTCAAGGACAAATCCATAATCCATATATGCACAAGTATGTGCAAATATATGTTGGGCCAAATACGTGTATCTTTCTTTCATAAAAAGGAATTTAATTTTTTTTTTCTTGCATTGGAAATTTTAGGTGGGTTGGATATATGGTTCAACAGTAGAGGATCTTCTCACAGGGATGACAATCCATAGAAAAGGTTGGAAATCAGAACTGATGACACCAGATCCAATTGCCTTTACGGGCTGTGCACCTACAGATTTCCCAGCTTCAATGACCCAACAAAAGAGATGGGCTACAGGGATGCTTGAAATCTTTTTGAGCATACATTCTCCAATTCTGTGCACCCTCTTTGGCAAGCTCCAATTCAGGCAGTGCCTAGCCTATATGGTGTCATGCTCTGGGGCTTTCGCCCTGTCCCAGAAATATTTTATGCTCTTCTACCTGCTTATTGCATCATTACCAACTCCAATTTTTTGCCCAAGGTGAGAATATTCATTTTTACTTTTATATATTCTTTTTTGGTGAATGGATAAACACAGCTGTTTTGACAGCTTCAATTTTGTAAATGAATTTCCAGGATATTGGTTTGTGGGTTCCCGCTACCTTTTTTGTGATTTACAACATATGCACTTTGATAGAGTATTATATAACTGGGCTGTCAACCAGAGCATGGTAGAACAACCGGAGAATGACAAGAATAACAACCATGAATGCGTGGCTTTTTGGATTTTTGAATGTCATGGTTAAGCTTTTGGGGATATCTGATACAGTATTTGAAGTAAAACAGAAAGAGCAACCAAATGTTGGTGATGGTGCTAATGAACATGATGCAGATGCTGGTAGATTCACTTTCAACGAGCCCTCTATTTTCTTGGCAGGGACAACCATTTTGCTACTACAATTGACCGCGCTGGTTATCAAATTGCAGGGGCAGCAGCCACCACCAAAGAACGGGAATGGGGCTGGGATAGGGGAAGTGTTCTGTAGTATATATTTGATAGTATGCTATTTGCCATTTTTGAAAGGGCTGTTTGCTAAAGGGAAATATGGGATCCCCTTATCCACAGTTTACAAGTCAGCAGCGCTGGTGTTTCTCTTTGTGCACTTGTGTACGACAACTACAAGTGCCCTTGTTGCTTGATTATTTGGTCTTATAAATTTTGTCCTGCTGCTTCTCTTCTTGCTGTAATATTTGCAATTATATAAAATATCGAAGGTAATAATTAAATTCTTTGTCAAAGATTATCTTTTACAGCATTATGTGGAATTTTTTGTGCCAATATATTAACCACTGACTGACAAGTTTCTAAAATATCTGGGGCGGTCTACTTTTGCCTTGGCTGAAATATGATAGTTGAACTCTTGAATCTTGCTTCCGTTGGTGTTTAGCTCTGAATCTGATACCAAATTGTAGAGCACGCATGATGGGCTCACGTGACAAACACTTAGTTCTAATAGTCAAACACTTTAAACTTACAAAAGCATTCACAAGTCACAAATCCCAATATTAACTCTCTTTTTAACACCTCAAAACACTTCACCATGAACTCACTTTTTATCTCACTCTCAGTTACACACACTCACATGCTGCTTTGTGCCACTCTACTCATAACTCACTTTCTGTTTTTTCATTAAAATATTCATAGGGTTAAATTTTAATTATCATAAATTATATGGTTATAATGAAAAATTTCATAAACCGTGAGTTGAAGGTTTTCAAATTAGCGTGCCCCACAACAGATGACCTGAATGTAATTGGAAGCTAAATCCATGTCAATCCAGGTACCGGTACCTAAACTTTTACTAAATGTACTGCAGAGTCCACCTTATACTATAGGTCTCTATCAAATTTTAATTGGGTGCTTATAATTGTTTCCATCCAAAAATTGGATCCTTATAGTTTCAATATGATGTAACTGGATCCCTGCCATTAGACACTGTTATAACTTTGTTGATGGTTTTGATCACATCACTTAACTTTATATATCATTGCTTTGGAAAATATAGAAATGAAAAGTTGAAGGTAACTTAATTTTTTATTGAGTAGTTAAAAAGTTCAAAGTTGAGAATTAAGGATTTTTTGTTTAACAATAAGATCTCTATGTTAAAATACCAGGTGGTCAAACAATTCGGGCCCTATTGAGGCCTCGACGTTCAGGTGCCATTTTTGTGCTCAAGTGTTTCCCTCAGAGCAGGCCTTGATGGGGCACCGAACTTCCAACAATGCCAACTCATTGGCTGGAACAGTTCTAGATTACTGGTTATAATTACAAAGAAACGAATTGAATGCCCAACCACTTGCACCAGAACCGCAGATTGCTGCTGTGCTGCACCATTGGACACTTCTGGACTAAGACATGCATTAGCTCCACTTACTGTTGTTTATGGCAGATACCATCCCTATCAAAGACCTAGGGTGGCTCGGATAAGGGAATTCCTAGGAGTCTTTGAACAAGGTAATCGAGTTGGGGAAAACAACCCCAGCTCTGCTGGTGATGGTTCCCCAGAACATACCATCACTAATCCCATTGTCCAAGTGAAGATGACAATGGGGATGAAGCCAATTTGCAGATTGGAAGGGAGGAATTTGAGTTGGATTTGAGGTTTTAGGGTTTATAGTCTGAAGGTCTGCTCTGTTCAATAGGAAAACTTCTTTGTTTGAGTTGAACTCTTTCCTGGATGTTATGCTTTACTTATCTTCTTTATTTGTACTGATGTTATTACATGTAAGTCTTGTGTTTTTGTCTATATGAGTTAACTGTTGTCACCTTTCAGTGTTTGTGATCTAGTTTTGGCTAATATAGGAAGAGGAAAATTGTTTTTCCAAACAAAATCTATTTACTCTACCCGACACACAATTTTAACCCCAAATCACAAATCCCTATTTAAATTCAAAATTGATAAGCTCACTCTCTAAAGAAAAAGTTCTAGGTAGATCTTGTTACTAACTTCTGCTACAACCAATAAAATCTTGATGTACTAATTTCATTTTTATTTTATTTTTTGATTGAATTAATCTACATATTTTTAAGTTTTAACCATTGACTATTGAAGAGAAAATAAAATTTAACTTTTTAAACCAGTTAATATACTTGTAATTATCATTAATCTTAAATGTTTAATAAAATTTTGATTTATTTATTCGTTTAGTTATTCTTCAACCTATTTTTTTTATTTTCATGAAAAATATATTTTTATTCTATTTACTAATTATAAAAAATAAACAGCTATATATATCAAGTCTAATTATCGTGAAACGCATACCAAATCCTTTTTATTTTCAAACTTTATTTTAATTTAATTGTATAGATAGAAAGTATGGATTGATTGTCATCAATTGGTTCAAAGTGTAGTTGATAAATATAAATTTGTTAGTCATGAAATAAAAGTGATACTAATAATCTAAAGAATAGTTAGGTAGACTTTGCTACTAATATCTGCTAAACAGTAATAAAAAAATTATAAATTTAAGAAATTATACATAAAGTGGGACAATGCTATCACACCTTAAAACTTTTGATTTAGACATGAATAACCCTTATTTTGAGGCTCCTTAAGAAGCTCTTTCAAACATCAAAGCTAAAGTAAACCGTTTCAATTATTTATTATAGGATACGATAAATCAATAATTATAGCTTCTTAATTATTTTTCAAGCATGAAAATTCTAGTATATCTATCTATTAATATATATACATCAAATGAATTATGAAGGAACCTAACATTCTTTCACTAATTTATCATGCGACATCTTATAAATGATACATAAATATTTGAGGACCGCCTCCTGAGAAACTAAAAAAACAAAAAAGAATATACAACAAAATCAATGATTATAGTTTCTAAATTATGAACCTTTTGAACACATAATTAATTTGATTTATTTATAACTTATTACGAATACGACAAAAAGAAATNCTGATGTGCAACCCTTAGCCGGCCACATAAAGTTCGTTGCAATTCAAGCAGATAAATGAGATACACAAGATGTATATGGAAATTCTGGCAAAGCAAAACAAGAACCTGCAGATGAGGAATTAACCTATTATCTCTTCCACTTATAAAGTCAATAAGCAGGCAATACAAGGAAAAGCTAACAAAAGCGGCTTGGCAGAAAAAATCCACAGTAAGGGTCATAGCTCTATTAATGCCATTTTCTAACAATTTCACCTTGGAATTGATTATGGTGTCAAAAGAACCTGGCAACCCTTGCTGTCTTTTTTCTGTCTTCATCCATCAATATCTGCTAATCTTCACTCTATTCTATAAGGTGAGATATAATTTGTCCCCAAAACTTTAGAATGATGATAAAAAAAAATTAAAAAAAAAATCTACCTAAATTTATCAGCTGCGCACTTCATTTTCACTTCCAGTGCTAGAAATAGTAGATACTGCTTATTAAGAAAATTATTTTTCTTGCTAAACTTAGACGTAATTTCCTATAGATACCATCCTATTTTTAGAAAGCATCTTTAAGTACTATATATGATCAGGGGCAGAATATTACTGGCATAACAAAAAGAATTTTCTTTTTTGAGAAAAACATGCTATAAACTAAAACAAAATTAAGCCAAATTTTAACGTAATACCATAACATAATATATTTTATAAGTACTAAAATGTTGTCAATTTTACTAGCATATTATACAAAAACTTTGACAATGAAGTTCACTCTAACGGGATAATTTGTAGAAAGATTGTAAATTTCTCAAGCAAAAACTTATTTTCATTAAATCTTAGATGTTATCATATGTGCACAGTAAACAAGTGTGATAATTATTAATGTGTAAGTAGCATCACTCGAGTTTCTTCATATTTCTCCAAACTAATAAGTATATCCACTTCTTACCATTCCAATACTCTTTCTTTTTTCTTGCGTGTTTCTGTGTGTGTATTTTGTGTAATCCCATAACGAAAGAGCAGATCAATATAAGAGGACAAAGAAAGTAAACTACCCAAACTAAATCATGATCTTCCAAAGAAGGTTTGCATCTTACCTGACTCACAGGTTTTTGTTGATCTCATTCACAAGCTTGCTAAGATGGCCATAGAATTGAATGATAGAATCCAAGATCTTACATCTTTTACTCTCCTTATATCTGTTTGTGTCCAAGTTCTGTGGTAAGTTGTTGCTTTTGATGAAAATATATACCTGATTTACTATAAAAACCAAGCAAATATATAACCAAAAAGGATCAAACTCTTATGAACAGTACCTGATTTACTATAAAAGAGGCTAAAAGCCAACAAAATAGAGTACCTAAAATAGTTTTTATAGGCCATGTGCAGCCTATAAAACTACTTGCAAAAGTCTACCTTGTAGGATAAGAAGGACTTGTAGCAACTTTGGAGTTTTAGCAACATTTTCTTAATAAAAAAGCATAACTTAGCAAAACATTTGCATAAGCTTACCTCTGTGAGCTTCGACACAACTGAGAAACAGAGAAATAATAGCCTGCAGTTCTGCCAACTGAAGGAAGAGCAAAACGAAAGCCTCATTTGTTCTATATTTAGATGATAGTAATGTTATTGACTTATTGGTATGCCTTTTTTATTGGGTCAATTAGTAAAACTAGCACACACGCAGGGAGAGAGAGAGAGAGAATAAGGGTGATGATAAAACTTGAAAGGGGTTATTTGGATAGCACTCAGAATTTCATAGGCAAAATTCCATCAATTTTTTTTGGTATATGAAAATTTAGGGTGTGGGAGGAAATTCCATCAAATTTTTATTGACTAAAGAGTATTTTCTTTTTTGTGGGACAATGGGTGGAGCCCTAAATAGCATTATCTTTTTTAATTTGTTAATTTAAATAAAGTGTTTGAGAAATATTTTAGTGAATCAATTATAGTATGGGGAATGGTGAGAATTAATTCTAACTTCTAAGAGAAATACATTCCTCCATAGGGATGGCAATAGGGCGGGGATGGGGCGGGGCAGGAACTCTCCATCCCCATCCCCGAAAGACATCCCCATGCCCCATCCCTGGACCCATCCCCAACGGGGGATTTTTTAGCATCCCCATCCCCGCCCCATTGAATCCTCATATGTCCCATGCCCCGCCCCATTTACTCATACAATCATGTTTTTCTAAATATACACAATTTACATATTTAATCTATCGATCACAATTTCTAATTGAATGAGAGCTTAGGGATTTCAGTTCAAGTTTTAGGGAAAAAGAATGGAAGCTCAAGGGAGTGAGGGAGGGTTCATGTATAAGTGAGAAAGTCTTAACCAAAAATGACGTCGTTTTATCAATACAAATTTCAAAAAATATATATATAAAATGTATTATATGTATATTATGTGTATAGTACGGGGCGGGGCGGGGTGGGGCAAGGCTTGCCCATCCCCGGACCCGCTCCTATACAATTACCTATAAAATTCCCCATACCCATTTTTCTGCCCCATACCCGTACCCGAGCGGGTAAAAATACCGGGGCCCCATCGGGTCTGGAGCAAATTGTCATTCCTATTCCTCCATAACTAATTTTATCAAAATTAATTTTTTCATACTTAGAGAAATTAACTGAGAATACAATTAACTCCATAGATACGTCTTCACCTTTTCGGAGAAATTACACTTAAGAAACAATATTGAGACAATTATTGTGAGAGAATCCAAAACAAAAGAGTTTTAGATGTGTTCTCAAATTACACTCTATCTCAAGAATATTCTCTATCTTATGCTATGATAATGATTCGTCCACCAATGCCTTAGTTTTCTTGCTTCAGCCTTCAAGATGTTGATTGACTTAACTAACATCTCTTAGTCTTTTTCCATTGGCCAAGAAATTTCGTGCTTTAACTTTTAGCATCCAGCACGAAATTCCGTGGATGTATCATTTAATGGAATGACAAATCCAATGAACATAACTAGTTTGTGTGTTGACTAGATGCATTGTGAGGATAGTATCTCAAATTTGAACTGTAAATTCCAAAGTTAAATTTGAATATTGCTAAATGTGTGAAGTGTGAAATAGTATTAGTAGAAAGATTATGTCAGTAGATATTACTCAATTTACCTTGTGTCTATTCATTATTAAGAATCGATTCAACTTAAAAGCTTAAATTGTTAGGCAAATGATTTTATATCTAATACGCTCTTATATGCAAAAGCTTATTAGACTTAAAGCGTAGACAAAATACAGGCCCACTAATATCTTGTGCTAAAATTTCAATTAAGAAAATAGGAACAACAAGAATTGATCTCCTAACCACTTGGTCAAAGAGGCTTTGATGTCATATCAAGAACATATTTAACACAAAAGCTATGTCAAAGAACTAATTCAACCAAAAAGCTTAAGTGATTAGGCGAATGTACATGAATAGTTTTATATCTAACACTGATATAATAACTATGAGTGACACTATATAAATACTATTTACTATCATATAATTACTGCAATTGGCATAATTTAAACTTAATTAATTAAAACCTTTTAACCTCTTTTGGTTAGGCTTATATTAAGCATGTCACTGCAAAATGATATGCAACTAAACTTGTCCTTGATTATTAGGATGGTTAGTAACACATAATATTTGTAGTTGTAGTGGCCTTTTTATCAGCCCATATTTCATGAGGCCCAGTAAGCCAAAAAGGCCCATTTCACCAAGGCCCAGTACCGAATCTGCCAACTCCTACTTCTATTTGACTTAGAACTCCTATAAATACCCCCTCCCCTATTACAAGTAACAGACTTTTTGACCACTAAATCATTAATAACCCATGTTTGCTCGATCTGACCTCACTTAATCTTCGGAGCCTAGAAACAAGAACCCGGCCCTCTTTTCCTACTTGTGCAGGTTAACTCGACTTTACCGACCTTTGAGATCTTCTCAATCTCTGTGACCTGACCCGACCTCAGACTCAGACATCGTCAATAATCTACTCATATTATTACAAGTTTTAATAAAACTTTTATTTACCTGTATCAAAATTNTACCCGTATCAAAATTAAAAATTTAAGTGTGTTCAGTTGAAAGTTCTCATGAAATTGACATATGAAACATTCCACATCATTTTTTAAAGATTAAAAAATTAGGCGATTCATATACTATAAAAAGGGTTCATTATCATGGCGATCATTTTTCAAGATCCACTTCACCTTGAAAACGATATTTCAAACATGCTTACTTTATTTTCTTGTTCTTTTCTAAAAGGTACTAATGAGATATGCTTATTATTTGAACCTTACTTCGAAATTCGTGAAATGAAGATCATTAACATATATCTTGACCCACCATTTTTGTCCAATTCTTATAAAGTTTATCTTTGCTATTAATATTATTCACACAAATCCCAACAACTTATATAATTAAGAAAAGGGAAAGTAATTTTTTTTTCTCCCTCTTTTGCTACATGAAATTTGGTAGAGGGGAAAGGGAAGCTTGAAACCAAGATGGGAAGAAACTGAAAATGAGCCTATGGCCACTTTGACAATCGGGAAAGTAATAATATTCTGAGATTTAGTTGAAAAGAAATCTGATTTATGACTCTGCATGGAGAGAAAAATATTTAGGATAGAATGTAGTGCAATTTATAAGTCATGAATAGACAAAAAGTGGCCCAATTGGTTTAAGCATCATTACCTTAATTTTGTAGCCAAACAAGTCATTGTCTTAGTTATTGAATTAGGAGTAAAAGACAATTAATCCGTAACTAGTTTAGCGGCCATTCATCAATGCTGACTTTTTCGGATTCACATCCATAAGTTCCAGCCAAGTTTCCATGGGAACCTCTCACTTATCTTTGTCTCTGCTTTCCAAATTCATCATTTAAAAGAATACAAATTCACTACTCCTCTGTTCTTTTTTGTTTGTCGTTTATTATTTTTATTTTTTTTTGTCCTTTTAATTGTCAAAAGTTGTATTAATTACTCTTTTTTTTTTTTTTTCAATTTTACCCTCATCGAACTCACTATCTATCTCTATTAAATGCTCAACTAAAATTTTTATTTTAATAAAAAGATAGTTAAGGAAGATAAAAAAAAAAATTACAGTATTTAAGATAAAAAGGACAGAAATAGTGTAAGATATAAGTATTATAGCTCAATTAATGCTATTTGTTACATTTTACCTTGGAATTAATTCTCCTGTCAAAAGAATCTGTCAACCCTTGCTGGATTTTTTTCTTCTTTCTTGATCCGTCAATCAGTATGTTTACTCTTGATATGGTAATACCTAAAATAGTGGACATATATAGAGAAACAAGTTTAGGATCCAGATCACTTTGCACTTACATCCTGAAAGGTATAAAAGGATTGAGATTGTTACACATTATCTTCTTTAAATGCAGTCTTAAAATAATAAATGATACATAACATGTAATTAAATACCTACTTATTTTTATCTCAATCCTGATCACACACTAATAATAAATAAGTTTTTTTTTCATGTGAAATAATAAATGAATTTAATTGAAAGCAATAAAAGTTTCTTACCTATCTATTTAAAATGCCGTCTTAAAATAATAAATTATGTATAATATATAATTAAATACCTACATATTTGATCTCAATCCTGATCACACACATTAATAATAAATTAATTTAATTGAAAGGAATAAAAGTTTCTTACCTATCTTTTTTTCAATATAGTCTTAAAATAATAAATGATACATAATATGTAGTTAAATACTTACCTATTCACCCCAAGGGTTTGACTTGGTAGTAAGCATGTAATATATTCATCCAAACTAGCCCAAGTTCGGGCCAGCAAGAAGTGGACTTAAATTCCCTTAAATGTACTAGGACAATATAGGGGCGCACCCTTAAGATCGTCCTAGTAGTGATTTAGACTCGGTGTGCAAAATCTAATCCAAGAATACTCTTAGTGTCAAAACCAAAAATAAATAAATACGTACCTAATTTATCTCAATCCTAATCACACATTAATTAGTAATAAATGAATTTAATTGAAATCAAAAAAAAAAATTCTTACCTATCTTTTATAAATGCAGTCTTTTTTTTTTATATATGCTTTTTAAATGCATTCTTAAAATAATAAGTGATACATAATATGTAATTAAATACATATGTATCTTATGTTAATCATGACCACACATTAGTAATAAATGAATTTAATTGAAAGCTATACAAGTTTCTTACATATCTTTTTTAAATGCAGTCTTAAAATGATAAATGATACATAATATGTAATTTAAAACTCACATTTTTTTTTCTCAATCCTAATCACACATTAATTAGTAATAAATGAATTTAATTGAAATCAAAAAAAAAAATTCTTACCTATCTTTTATAAATGCAGTCTTTTTTTTTTATATATGCTTTTTAAATGCATTCTTAAAATAATAAGTGATACATAATATGTAATTAAATACATATGTATCTTATGTTAATCATGACCACACATTAGTAATAAATTAATTTAATTGAAAGCTATACAAGTTTCTTACCTATCTTTTTTAAATGCAGTCTTAAAATGATAAATGATACATAATATGTAATTTAAAACTCACATATTTTTTTTTTCTCAATCCTAATCACACATTAATTAGTAATTGAAAGCAATAAAAGTTTCTTACCTATCTTTTTTAAAAGCAGTCTTAAAATAATAAATGATACATAATATGTAAATAAATACTTACCTGTTTTATATCAATTCTAATCTCACATTAATTAGTAATAAATGAATTTAATTGAAAGCAATAAAATTTTCTTACCTATTTTATACGTTTATTTTTCTCAGCCTAACTGGAGATTCGTAGACAATTTATAAGATGCCTAATTATGATATGATTTCCTTAAAGAATACAAAACACAAGAGCCTCTTAATTTCAAAATCTATTAAAAAAAAAAAAAAGTTGAAACCCGAACCAGATTTGACAACTAAGTCCCAACCCTCTTCTATATATTATATATATATATATAGGTGCTTCACTAATCTTCGTTAAATTGCAAGTGGTGTTGCTTGCTCATTTTCGTGGTAGTTTCCCATATGATATGAAAATTGCAAGTGGGGTCCATTTTCTTTCCTCTGTTTCGTCGTTTGCCTCAAACACAGATGTCGTGTCTGACTAAAATAATAGAGGGAAACTTGCCAAAGAAGTGACAGACTGTCATTGACCAGGCACCATATTGACTTGAGTCTACCTTTTAAAACTATAAATAAAGATGTGCCGACGAAGCACAGATTTTTTTTCTTTTTCAAAAAAAATAAAAGTATCATATTTTTACATTTAAAAGTAGAGCTGAAAAAACAAATCAGGTCCCATAAGTTGGGTCGTTCTAAAGGAAGAATGGGGGCAAATTGATCGAAATAATACCATTAGATAAATTATTTATTCAAATTATGTACATTTAAAATTATTTACCTAAAATGAGTATTTTTAATTTTTTTATTAATATTTGAAGCAGAGTGGATCACGCTTTTGCTGGTACAAAACGTGTATAAACTAATCACGTTTTAAGAGAATTTTCTTAAACGCGTGATCATTGTTTACTGAAAATTTTCAACAACTTAATCACGTTTTTTCCCATTCAAGTCACGGTTTTGTCANCGGTTTTGTCATATTAAGTCACGATTTTGGGTCAAATTGATGTCATGTTTTTTAGCTCAAATGGGTCACGTTTTTCTCCCCTCCCCTTCTAAACCGTGATCCCACCTCATCCCCCTCTCCCTCCCTCCTAATTTATTTCTATTTTTTTTATTATAATATGTAACCACTACTTAAATAAAATAAGCATGTATTATCATACTTCATAGATTCCTTTTAATTAGTAGGAGGTGAGCCAAGATTTATCTAAATTTCATATATATATGTACAACTTATTTTCACAAATTTTCTCTGATTGTTTTTTGTAATAAAATTTAAATCTAGATAGTTCAAGTTAAAATTTTGTTGTCTAATTCAGATTTATTTTATGACAATTAATTAATTGTGAAAATTAATTTTATGACAATAGGTTATATGTCTACCATTACCCAAATTTTTAAAGGGTACATAAGCTAAGTCAACAATTAAATTCTTTTCCTATGATTATAAATATAAAAATAAGATTATTCGTCCAACTTCATTAGGAAATAGTTNGTCCAACTTCATTAGAAAATAGTTTTCTAAAGAAAAAAAACCTCTTATTATATATATGTAATCCACATTAATGATGAAAAAAGAATAAAGAATAAAGTTATAAATACAAATTTATATTGAATTACTCAAATAACAAAAAAAAAAAAAAAAAAA
>QAOA01002296.1:304791-408223 GCA_003255065.1 Cercis canadensis
GGAGAGGTGGGATTCTTAGATTCCTATGTCATGGGAAAGTTTATTAAACATAAATAAATAAATAAATAAATATATATATATATATATTTCATTAATGGCATAATTGTAATAATATCAAAATTAAAACAAACAAATAAAAAGAGTAAATTATACCAAAATTCAAAGTTACTTTTTACCGTGCATAAAGTTTTTTGGACCCAATTATATGTCAAGAAAAAAAAATGTTGAGTCATGAAGCAGTAGACAAGGAAAAGAAAGAACAACAATAATTGTTTTTCTTTTTACTGTACATAAGGTCTTCATTAACTAAAAAAAAAAGTGTATTCATAAGGTGTTAAGATAAGGGTGAAATCACGACAATACACAAAGTAATTGCTTTTCTTTTTCCGGAATTGATTATGAGATTTTGTCCCATTAATTCTTTTCAAATCTAAGAAAATTAACCTACACATACATTAATGATAATTATAGTAATAAGAGAAATTATTCTACTATGTCCAATACAAAACATCAAAGCAACCAAAACATAATATGTACAAGTAAAATTTAGATAATTAGCCAAAGCATAAATGCAAAAATTATTTTTCTAAAACTAAAATTAGGGGTATTTTTGTGAAAATAATAAATATTCCTAAGAAAATAGTTTTTGAACCAAACATAGGGATATGAAATATTATCTCACATTCCCAAGAATGTTTAAGGTTAACTAAACATAAATTGTAACATTCCTAAGAACCACATTTCCAATAACAAGATTCCCAAAAATAATATTTTTTGAGAACGAAAAAAAAATCTGTATACCAAACGCCCTCTTAGTGGTTTCCAAGGAAGACTAAGATTTTCACATTCAAAAGATAACAACCTCCCAAAATTTGAAGGCCGTACAAGTCAGCCTTAAAGGGACAAAAGGTGAGCAAGCATGAGCTTCATCATGGAAGAGTTTTTCAATATATATTCATGCTTCACTTGCAAAAGGTGTAGTATATATCATACATGATACATGAAGATACTTTTTGACTACAGGATATTCATGCATCCCTAAAGTTCATTTAATCAATTATCAGAGTAAATTTATTGTATATGTCCCTTTTAGACTAGTTTTTGGACATTTCTAACAACGTTTTAGAGAAGTAGTAGTGATTTATTGTTGAAAATTGGAACGTTTAGCAAAAAAAAAAAAAAATATAGTTTAAAGATATCTACAATGACATTGTCATTTATACTCACAATTTGCAACATTTAATTAAACATCATTGTACATATATGAAATATTATCATTCTCTTTTGTGGTATGTGTGTGTTTATTGGATGCGCTCTTAAAATTACACATACTAAACAATCGTCATGGGAATTGAACACATAATATTTTTAATAAAATATAATGAAGTACTAAATGTTTGACCATTATAATATCCTTGAAGACGAAACATGATCATTCTATAGAATTAGTGGAAGAAACCATTCTCTTTCACATAGAAAAATTATTTATATTATAATGCATATTTACAACTCCCATATAAGTAAAAGTTGACATTTAAGTCGTTAATAATATCATTACAATAATATTAACAACCCTAGAGTAAGCACACTACGATTTTATACAGAAGAGACGGGAAAAGCATAGATGTTAACATCCTAAACAGTACACTTAAATGACGATGAAAAACATAAGCTCCTACCTTCCTACTTAGGCCCCGTTTAGGTAAACAGCTTATTTAAGTGCTTATATAAGAAGATCTTATGTGAAAAGCTTTTATACCATAAGCTCTTTTTAAATTAAGTTATTTAGTGTTTAGATACATACTTGAAGAAGTGCTTTTAAAATATATAAGCTCTTTCTAAAGCGTTTGGATAGACAAGTGTGTAAATGCTTATAATTGTTAAAATTACTAAAAAGGACATTAATAAGTGTTTATTAAAGATTGTGTTTGGATAAATAAGCACTTTGTAATATTTTCTAAAAAAAAAATTAATAATAAAATATTTTATATTAGTGTCATAATTATTATATTTTAATTCAAGTAGTTAATTTTTTTTTGTTAGATAATTATTATTTTGAAGTATCATTTCTTATAATTAAAGTGGTTCATGGCTTGCTATATTAGAAACCTTGCATATAGATAAACTGTCATTGACAAATGTTCTTGTTTTATTATATTGGTAATCATGATAAGCATAAAATATACAATTATGCATCATAAGCCAGATTTATATATTTGGAAACTAAAGTTATATAGACAATTTGACATTAGTCAATATTATATTTGTTAGTCTGCATTATTTGATTTTTTTGAACTGATATCTATAGTAAATTGTGGCGAAAAGAAAGAAATAGAAATTGAAGGTCTCAAGCACAATTTGTGTTTAACTTTTACTAGGATTTTCAATATGTAAAGTACCAAAATTCTCATTCAAAAGAAAAGTGGAGTCAATTGGCAACCAATAGAAAATACTTTCCAAGAAAGATCCAAACTTCTTTTAAATTTGTAGACACAGCTTCCAAATCCAAGATGAACCAGTAAACTTTACCCTTTCTCTATTTCTGTTTTTCTACAGAAAAAATTCTCCTTGGAAGGCACCTAACGGCCAATCAACTATCCTATCCGCTGTAAGATTGTAATTTACACAAAATGTAAATATAAATTATCTAACTTGACGGCTAAGTTGTCAAAAATGCACTTTTCCTAGAGAAATAAGGTGGATTTGATACCTGTACAGGGCTCACCAACACAAACAGACAGAGAGGAGAAGTAGGGATAAGGGGAGTAAAGTGTATGAAGGACACTGATAAGTTAATACCAAATTCCTTTGTTGAGGAAACACATACATCAAAACTTCCTCAATAACCTCAGTCATGTATTGAAGGTATGAAATCTACAATATGCCATGCCAGCCCCCAAAGCCCAGAAGAAAGAGGAGAAGAAATGGAGAAATTATGACCATATATTCCAGACTATCCTCTACCAAGGCAAAGAAAGACCGCAGCATCAAAATGACTTTCACACTTCACAAAAGTGGCTTTAATACAACGTAGGGTCACAAAATATGCTCTGTTAACAAAACTATCTTTAATGCCATTAACTATTTCTTTGCACCACTTGTAGACTCTAGAGGCGGTTTAGCTATGGTTAGTTGGCCACCTTCCTTCTTAGCAACAGTGGCTGCTTTAATCTCATTGCAGTGGTTAATAAATTTGCTCACCTCCTGGTTTAACCAAAGTCAAACAGGAAACAAAAATCAATAATTTCAATTAACAATAACAAATAGGAAGAAAAACATATCTGACAGGCTCTATTAGTTCAAATAAATAATCTCATAGGAAACAAGAGTAGGATTACAGAGTGTAGGTTTCTTATTGAGTTGATGTTATCCCATTCATGCCAATAGCCTAACTTAGTAGACTGCGATGCTATAATTTTCCAGACATAAACACTTAAAATCTTTTTTGCATCATTGAATATGGCCCCCGCCACTCCCAAAAGAAAAGCACACATAAATACTTATATCTTCTCTATGTTTGCCTACTTTTTCACAAACCAACTACCATCACCGCTAACTGATATAAATCCTGAAAAGTTCTTGACAGATATCACCAAGTTCTCTGCAACAACACAGTAAAACAAAAAAAGCAGAAGGAAAGAAAAATCAAAATGTGAGTGCTTGCTACCAAGTTACCCAATGTCTAGTCAGCAAGTAAATGGAGAAATTAAACAAAACTTCCGTTTGTAAAGAAATAAATAAACAAATAAAGGTTACTTACTAGTTGGAATTCCTTAATCTTCTTACATTTCCGTAATCGAAACAGATAACATGATGATCCTCAAAAAACTAAAAAGAGAGAGAGATAAATGAGAGGAAGTAATACCCTTTTGTGACAAGAACCATATCTATGGTCTATCGGGAACGGTATCAGCATCCGGAATCCGAAGCCTCACATATACCTTTCCTCCATAAAGCTTTTGAATTCTACCCAAAAAAAAATTACAAATTGCTATCACCCATCAAATAATTGATCTCCCTCTATTGTAATTCTAAAATGCTTAATTGAATTGTTCTCTTCAATTGCTTTAATTTTTAGTAATTAAGTGTAGCAATGTTCAAAGCACAGCAGGCATTCAATTTTCTTTGATACTGTTCAAAATTTCCCATATACATTTGAATCCTAAACTAAATTTTGGAAAGTAAGTAAGAAACTTACCTATCTGCGACTGAGAAAAGAGCACTAGAATCAGAGGTTTCAAGTCCAAAACGTCATCGTCGAAGAATAAGCGTCTAAACAATCTGTAGACGACCAAACCATAGATAATCTCTACCCACATGCTTACCAAAATTCCCAACCAACTGATTATTTCCTTCTTCTGTTCTCTGCAATCAAAGATCAAAAAGTAAAGAGGGATGGAGAGCGCGGGCCAACGCGCATTTAATTTGATTACTGGGTCTGAGGTAGGAATTGGAATTTGGAAGTTCTTGGTCCTGCCTTATACACTGACGGGTCTCAACGTCGATGGAAGAAACTGGGAGATACAGAGGTCGATGGTGAGAGAGAAACGGAGAGTGTTGAAAGTGAGAGGTTCGGGGCAGAATTGCACATAAATTTGTAAAAGAGCTTGCCGGTCATTCTTCAAAATAGCTTTTGCATAAGGCTTTTCTAAGAAGCTTAAAAAAATAGCTTCATAAAAAAAGTTAAAAATAACTTTTAAGGAGTTAATAAACTACTTATATAAATTGATCTAAACACTATTTTTCTTACATAAAAACACTTATATTAGTATATAAGCTCTAATAAGCTGGAAGCTATGCTATCCGGGCCTTAATGGTTGAACCCATTCTCCTTAACATCTCCCCCAGATCTTCCATTAGCTTTCACCTCTTGCTGAGCACATTCTTCCTTTCCTTTCTCTGCCTTTTGCTTTGCTTCCTCCTCTGCCTTCAACTTTTCTTCTTCTTCCTCTGCCTTCTTCTTCGCTTCCACCTTTGCGAACTCAAGAGCATTAATCAAATTCTGAAAGCAAGTCTGCACATCTTCATCTATTGACTTTGGCATCAGATTCTCAGCAACATCAGCAGGTGTCATATCAGTCTCTCCCAATAACTTGTCAATTTCAGGAAACAACTCGTGGGACTCAACATCCAAGTAATTCTTAGCAAGCACCTTGAAAGCTTCATAGGAACAATAGGACAGTTCTATGTGCTTATCCATCCTCCCTCTCCTAATAAGAGCAGGATCAAGTTTGTCCACAAAATTAGTAGTGAAAATTATGATCCTCTCCCCTCCACAAGCTGACCAAATCCCATCTATAAAATTCAATAAGCCAGAAAGAGTCACCTTGCTACCTTTATTTTCTTCTTCTTCAGCCTTCTTAGTAATAGGATCTTTTGCTTCTTCATCATCATCTTTCTTTTTTTCTTTCTTCCTCTGGCCAGTAAGATCAAGTGAGCAATCAATATCCTCAATCACGATAATAGATTTACTCGAAGTATCGATCAACAGCTTCCTTAATTCTGCATTCTCCTTGACTGCTGTCAATTCAAGATCATACACATCGTAGTTCATGAAATTAGCTATGGCAGCAATCATTGAAGACTTACCAGTTCCTGCAGGACCATATAGCAAATACCCACGTTTCCAAGCCTTGCCAATCTTGGAATAGTACTCTTTTCCTCTTTGGAACTTAACAAGGTCATTGACAATCTCCTGCTTCTTCTTTGGCTCCATAGCTAGAGTTTCAAAAGTAGCAGGGTGCTCAAAAACTATATGGCTCCACTTTGTGCTCTTATAACCATACCAACCAGAGCTAGGATTGTTGGTATACAGCTTCAATTGCCTATTCTTGATAGCAATTGCTTTGCCTTCATCGAAGACATGTTTCAGATAAGACCCAGTAATAAGATCTCTATAGCGCTTGTGAAAGGTGAGAGTTAGGTACCTTTTCTCATCTGAAGCAGGGTAAAATGAAAAAGACTGTGTTTTTGGTGTGGTTTGACTTGAAGCCCACCAAAGCTTGACCCCTTGGAACTCATCTGTGATTTCTTCATTGTCAGCCATGCTAAGCACTAACGGGGTTTGGCTATCTTTGACCATTTCAGCTTTGAGCCTTCTGGCTCGTTGGGAGGAATTTGCACTGAGATAGGTTTGGATGATAGTGAAGGCTTCACTGCGCCTGAGGCGTTCACCTGTGAACTCATGGAAGCTAATTTCGATATAAGGATACACAAAGCTTGTTAATTTATGAGTGTATTTTCGAAGATAGATACGAAGATGAGGAGGGAAGATTTGCTCAGACATGGCGTACACAAACATAATGCTTGCCATTATTGAGCCTAATTGTGACCACAAATCCCCCATGAATCCCATCGCCTTACTCTCTCTGCAGCTTTTGCTTAGCAACTATAGTGCTTCTTTTTTCTTTATAGAGTTTTCTGCTCTTTGGAATCTTCGTTAAATTGCAAGTGGTGGTGCCAGCTCATTGTCCTGCTAGTTTCCCATATGATATGAAAATTGCAAGTAGGGTCCATTTTCTTTCCTCTGTTTTGTCATTTGACTCAAACACAGTTGCCATGTCTGACTAAAATAGCAGAGGGAAACTTGTATTTTGCCTTTCGATTTTCTCATTAACCATATTGACCTGAGTCTACCTTTGAAACAATAAATAAATATGTGCCATCCAAGCAAAGATTTTTTAAAAAAAATAAATAAAGGTAACATATTTTTACACTTGGAATTGTACTACACAATAAAAATAGGGCTAAAATATAAATTATCCCCTTTTTAACTTTGTTTATCTGAAAATTAACTCATATGGTTTAACTTGTGAAATTAATACTTAAATTTTTTTAAAATTTCTCAATAATAAAAAATTGATTATTTAATATTAAATACTTAAATTAATTCTACAAATATGAAAAGTAAGTTTAGACTTTAGTGCGAAAAATGATTGTTTAATTATCTTTATTGTTAAATTGTTTTTTATCTATTTATTGGCTTAGTTTATTTCATTGTCACATCCGCTTATGTAATACTATTTTGTCATAAGTGATGTATACTATTTGATGTTATTCTATTGCTTAATTTAATTTTATTAAAAAATCTTGAAGCTTTATCAGATTGCATGCAGCATGTGCTTTTATTTTATTATTCATCTTCTTAGATTTTATTTTTTTTATTTTTGACTATGCTTTCAACCTACAAATCTTGAAAATGATGTTATACCAATCTATCAAAAATGTTTGACGCCTTCATAGTTCTTACACTTTTTTTCAGATCACACATATATTTTTAATTTTTATTTTATCTTTTTAAGAGGAAATTAATTTATTCGCTCACATTATTTCTAGTCTTGTTTTTCAGGGAAAAATAAGAGATGTTTTTTTTATATGAGGTATATTATAACTCATTAAAATTATTTTTTCAAATAATTCATTTAAGTGCTTTACACAATGTATGCATAGGAATTCTTTTAAATAATAAGAAAAAATTGCTTTTATCAGTTGATTGGATAAAAATAAATTAGAAGAAAATTTCAAAGATCAAAAGCATCTAACTAGATTCATTTTCCTTGCCACAATCAAATACTAAAAGCATCGAGAACAAAATAAACTACTTAACTTTAATTTTGTTTTGCTTGTGACAAGAAATACAACCAAAATGAAAATAGACATCATTAGTTTGGAGGTACAACTTCTAACTTTAAACTCTTTTTTGTCTGTCATAGCTTGTGAGAGAAATTGCATAGGATTGGAGACAGAGGGGGATCAGAGACATTGCTCATTGACGTGGCTATATATATAGTTGAGGTAGAGCTGGTAAAATGGGTCTGGCCTGATGGACTAGCCCATTTTGGCCCGAAAAAAGTAGAGTTGAGTTCTAAATATCTTAACCCAAATAGAACCTGGCCAGTTTGGCACGTGACCTATTCAGGTTCAGGATGGGCCGACCCGCTATTTTTTTTTTTTAAAGAAATACTACCAAATCATATTAATATGTGTTTTTTAACTTTAAAGTATGTATTATTATAATTTTTTTAGTTACTTATACATTATTTTAAATTTACACTTACATGCATTTTTTTTATGTCTTCAATTCTTTGTTTTAATTTTATTTATTACTTTATACATATTTTGTTTTGTTTAATTAGATTCATTAGTAATTTAACTAAAATCACTAATGAAAAAAACTTAAACCTTTGTTAGATTTTAGCTTAATTACACATAAAAATAGTTTAAAAAAAATTTAAAAATAATGGGCCAACCCATTTAGGCCCATTGCCAATGTAAAGCTAGACTGGGCCAATAGTTTGCTGGCTTGAATAGAACTAGACCAATTTGGCTCAGCTCGAATTAGCTTGCAACCCGATCAAATTGGGCCAAAATAGGTCGGGCCGGCCCGTTACCCAACTCCAAGCTAATGTCGGTTTATAAATTATGGTTGTAGTGAATCACAATTGAAGAAAAACAACATTACAGTGGCCTCTAAAATTGTAAAATTGCAATTGTGGTTGTGGACCTTGATTTGAAACCCTAGAGCTAAGTTAATTGGGTAACAGGATAACCATGGGCTGATCCTCTTTGAATCTTCGGCCCTTCTTTTAATTGGTTATCATTAAACTCACTCATTTATTGCCAAACGAGTACCAAAACAGCATAATTCCAGGTGTACCCATTTCAAGGACATCTCCAAAACACAAAACGCGTACCAGTCTCATTTCTTTTTGGGTACATTTGGAAACGCACCAAAACGTGTTTCTATGGCTATGAAACGTCCTAAACCAAATCTGAAGTGAAATGGTGTTGTTTTGCACAGTGTTGAGGCAACTGATTCAGTGGAACAAAGTCGTTTCCTTTCAATGCGAATTCTAAATTTTTTGAAACAACGCCGTTTCTAGTGAGATGTGATTTCTTATCCCATTAGGTGAAGGGAGCCAGAATTGAAACCAATTAACCAAAATTTCCCCAATTTCTTCTTTTTTCTTCTTCGTTCTTCCTCTCTATTGCTGACTGACTAATTATCTATTGATGGTGGTGATGGAAATGATGACATTAATAGTGTTAGAGACTAAATTTTGAATCTTTCATTGATGATTTTTATTTTGAATTAATACTTGATACTTGTTTGTTAATGATTAATGGTTGCTATTTTTAATACTTGGAGAATTTTAATATTTTTCATTCTATTCATATGTGCAACATAGCCAGACGGCCTATGGTTTAGTGGTACTAAGATATCAAGGTTTGTAGATTTCGTGTTTGAATATGAAATCTTAACCAAAACTACTAAATAAAGACCAACCAATTTATTCATGAAGTTAATTGGGTAAGAGTTTTTGGCTCATTTGAAGAATGAGTCAAGCTAGGAAGCACGGGCACGGTGTTGAGTGGGTTTTACATCCACTCTTTGGATATATTTCACTTAATTATTTAGTTGTTCTTTGAGATTTGTTGCCATCTAATGCATTATTTTTGTTAAATTGTAGGTTTAAATGAAAGTTCATAGGTTTCATGGTTTGAAGTGAATAAATGAAAGGTTTTGATAGAATCCAAGAGCCGTGGCGCTAGAAATCAAGAGTCACGGCGCTCATAATTGATTTTCAGCTTTTAATCCCCGAGAGGAAGAGCCGCGGCGCTCATTTATGACAAATTTGATGTTTTTGTACCGCGCGCGAGAGCTGTGGTGCCCGTGCAAGATTTCTAAATACATGTCATTTTTCCTATGTTTCCTTAGGGCTTTTGCTTAGGGGTATAAATAGAGACTTTTAGCAATTTTTTAGGAAATTCTTTTTTAGACTTTTTAGAGGCAAGGAGGAGAGCAAAAACAAGGATTGAAGACAAGATTTGTGGAGCCAATTCGGACTCCATAACAGAGTTTTCATTCTTCTTCCCTTTGAATTATGTTTGGATTTGATTCTATCATGTTCTTTT
This sequence comes from Cercis canadensis, assembly GCA_003255065.1. Taxonomy (NCBI): domain Eukaryota; kingdom Viridiplantae; phylum Streptophyta; class Magnoliopsida; order Fabales; family Fabaceae; genus Cercis; species Cercis canadensis. The sequence goes on from QAOA01002296.1 coordinate 314,707, forward strand.
CTTTTGCTATGAATTAAATTCCCTTCTAGGGCTATGATGTAGCCTAGCTAGGATGATTTGTGATTTTCTATTTCTTTAATTTAAGAACTCCTTTATTAAATTGTCTTCTTCTTCTCAAATCTTTATGTTTCTAATTGTTTGATCACCAATTAGTTGATTAGATAATTACAATGAGACTAAGAGGTAATTTATAATTAAAGATCATAGAGATTAAGAACATAGGTTGCATGTAAGATAGGAATATACCTCCATGGCCTGTGTAGCTATTTAAAAAGAACCATAAAATTAAGTGAATTTCTAGGTTGGTCGCAATTCACATAGGAATATCGTGGGTTCATAACTTAGAAATACTTTTGTTTGACCTTGGGAAAGGCTAATAAATAATTTAGGGTTCTTAGCTAGCAATTAGGAAGAGTGTTCTTGGTTAATGAATTAGGAATAGCAAATCGGAATAGCTATGGTGAAATCAAAAGCCCTAGATGTTTTCTCTCTTGATAATTCTATCATTTTACTGGTTTAGTTTATTATTTTGCTGGTTTAAGTTTGTTTTCATCCTATTTTAGTTGTTTCTTGAAAATATCTCCATATTAATTGATTAGATAAAATTAAGGTTAACCTAATTTTGGTAGTTGATACATTAGTTCTCGTGGAAATGATAACTCTATCTCATATTATTACTTGGAAATGATAACGTACACTTGCGTTAAGATTTCTCACAACACACGGCAATCACCATGGACACAAGCATAGTCAAGACATGTGTTAGACATGCGTACAAATGTGTCCAAATAAAAAATTAAGTTTTTTTGGCTCAAACTCATGTCTAACATGGCTTAGACACGGATGGCTCATTTTTGGCATTTTTTTTCATTTGTTTTGGAAGCTTTTTTTATTTATTCTTTGGCTTATATGTGGTAAATATGTTAGGGAATGGATAAATTAGGTGATATTACTCTTTTTTTGTTGTGAAGAGATATAGAGTAGAATGAATCGATAATATCCTTTGTAATTTTATTTATTTTAGAGGGGGTATTAATATTTCATACAAGTGGAATTAATGTCCATTTTTTGGTGAAGGAATATGATAGAAGTGAATAAAATCTCTAACAAATTAGGACATGAGTTGATGAATATATCAATATGATATTCTGATCTTAATGTTCAATCTTTGGATAAAATATGAATGTATTTAGAATTATGTTTGTGTTAATTGATTATGTATATATATGTCGTGTCATATCCTGTATTTTTTAGATTTTTCTATGTCCCATGTCGTGCGGTATCTCGTGTCCCAAATATCTGTTTCCGTGTTTCCTAGTTGTCAAGAGTTGATGGATGGCCTGGGTCAGATTTTGCTAGGCGTAGCTAAGATTAGTTTGTAGTATATATGATATACATGAAGTTGACGTAAAGAGGTTTATGCTTTGGGTAAAATCAATCTTTTTAATGACCTTAAAACTAAAGTTTGTTCCTAAATCATGAGTTTTGCAAATCAAAGTTTTTATAATAAGACCCAAGTTATAATTAATCAAAAGGAGTAAATTCTCTGGGAAAAATTGATTTGCTTAATGATAATAAACCAACGAATTTGTTGAGGGGTATGGTAAATCGTAGTTTTATATCAAAATCCACAGAACAATGGACCAGAATAATGCTGAATTTGAACAACAGTACCCCGTGTTTGCCACAGTTTGAGAGCATAGTTTTTCTATTAAAAAAAAGTTGAGATTATAAAATTGATTGAAACAAGATATTAGTTTGGGGTTATTGTAAATCATCCTTCTTACCTCAGAATTCATAAGATAATATTGATGAAAACATGGTGATAAACCTAACAAACGTGCAAATTAGGTGAAAAACAAGCCATATATTGAGCATTAAACCTCATATTTTGTTAAGCGTTTTGTATATAACTAAGTTTGGAGATATATCCATACAAGTACACACAACATAATTAGTTCAAAAATCTTTTAAAAAAGTTGAGATCCCACATTCGAGTCCCCATCTCTCATATTTTTAACTAAAAAATTTAACTCTACCAAGCATGTTTTGTGATATTAATTGTTCAGCATATATAATTATTTATGCAACTATGCTACTGAGTTCTCTATTGTATTCTTTAAATTTGGTCGTGGAAGATTTTGTGAAGCATTATTGCATGATGTGCAGTATATATTTTTGTATACTCTCATGGGTGATGATATGTTATTTAAATTTGTTACATACATACCCCATATGGGCTTGTGGAACCCAGCCCATGTGACCAGGGCCCATTAGGCCCAAAACCCTTTCTAAAGACGCGTCAAAGCCCTGCATTGACTCAAAAACTATAAAAAGATAAGCTATTGTTATCCTACCATTGGCAATTTTGTGGGTAATGTTACTCTCACCCAGTTGAGTGAATTCTGGCGGGACCCACACAGTGATTTAGTGTCATTATGAAACTCTCAAAAAAATTGAGTCACTTAATTTGTGACTAAACACATAGTTCTTTATAAAATGTATAAATGACAAAATATAAGAAAACATTTCAAATTCTTTTTTTTTTTTGGAAAAGTTTTAAGTTCTTTTAGTATATTTTCCTAAATCGTGCAGTTTTTACATTTTATAAGGAACTATAGTAATGTTTGGTATAATGAATGTTTTAACATTCCTAAGAAAGTGAGAGTGGGAACAAAACTTTTTCACGTTTGTTATAAGAGAAAAAAAATCATTTCAAGGCATAAAAGATACCTGTGAATAAAATTTTATGCTAAGGGGGCATTTGACATATAAATTCTTTTTTTGTTCTTAGGAATCATGTTTCTTGGGAATAATGATTCACGGAAATGTTACAAATGTGTTTGGTTGACCTTAAACATTCATGGAAATGTTAAACAATGTTTGATAAGAATCTTCTATCCTCACATTTGGTTCTAATACAACTTCCTTAGGAATCTTTGTATTTTTTCCAAAAATACCCCTATCTATTTTAAGTAAAAAAAAAAAAAGAATAAAATTCCTTCTTATAATTAATGAATATTTAATTTTAGAAAATTTGTGTCCTTGTTAAATTTTTTATATGCTTTGCAACTTTTAATTTCTTTTATGCTTCCTATTTATTTTTGTCCCATTTAATTTTGTCTTATTTACCTTTCTCTTTTATTTGTTTGCTTTAATAGCCCATTATTTAAGTTATGTTTCACAAACAAAATAGAAAAAAAAATAATAAGTAATAACCTATATANCATAACTGTTATTTATCCATATTATGTTAGAGATAGTGTAGATATTCTCTCCTAACTTATAGGATTCTATTTATGGAATATTTTGTCCTTTATGTCATTTATTTCCTTAGGCAAATCTCCCTGATTATAGGCTGTATATTCCCCCTTAATTGTAGCTATCTATCCACCTAATTAAAGGAGGACAGCTGTTGTATATCCTGCATATATATTCAGGCAATTGCCTCTGAGTAATACAATTGGAATTACTTCTTCCATAGAACCTTAATCGTTCATGGTATCAGAGCTATAATCTGCTATTCCGCAATTTCTCACTTAGGCCTTCATAGCCATCAAAAATCACCCTTTCAAATTAGGTTGCTTCTTTAGCCCTAGTTGTTATTCATCCCTCAAGGCCTTCATCGCCATTCACTGCCACAGAAATGTCTAAAGCCTCCAAGAGTATTCCTGCTTCTGAATCACAACATACCCTCTTGGAGCCACCAAAAACCAACTCTGCAACTACTGAACTGCAGAATTTAGGAGTTGCTGCCCGACTAGATGGAAAAAACTATCTACAGTGGGCAAGATTGGTGACACTGGCTCTCAAAGGCAAACAAAAACTTCATCATCTTACTGAAGATCCACCAAATGGTCTCGATGAGAAGTTCAAGTCCTGGGATGTTGAGGACACAATCATCATGACCTGGCTGTTAAATTCAATGAAGCTTGAAATTTCTCAGAATTTCATGTTTCTTGAAACATCAAAACAGATCTGGGAGATGGTCAAGAAAACCTATTCGAAGGCACAAGATGCGGCTGTTGTCTATGAGTTAAAGACTCGGATTGCTCATACCAAACAAGGTAATCTGTCTGTTACAGACTATTATAATGTGTTGACCAGTTTAGGGCAGGAGATGGATCTGTACCGAAAACTGAAACTGAATTCAAGTGAAGACACTCAAGCCCTTCTTCAGGAGAGGGAGCGGGATCGAGTATTTAAGTTCTTGGCTGGTTTGAACGAGGAACTTGATCAAGTTCAAGTTCAGATTCTTGGGAAAGAGTCTCTACCAAATCTGAATGAGACATTCTATATTATCTGAGGAGAGGAAAGGCGTCGTGCTATCATGATGGATAGTACCTCTAATGCTGAATCAGCCCTCACTGCTACAAAGAGGGAGAATCGAAGAATAGGATCAAGGCTAGAATTCAATAAAGCTCCAAACCGTGACAATTTGTGGTGTACCCATTGCAAGAAACCCAGACATACAAGGTATAATTGCTTCAAATTGCATGGCAAGGAGTAGGTCTTGAACCGCATTAAGCAGTATCGTACTCAAGCCAACTTCACAGCCAAAGAAACAGCACTGCAATTTGATCCCTCTGAGAATGATATTGTTCAGTCCCTTAATGAGGAAGAAGTTGGAAAGCTGCGAGCTTTCCTTGAAACTTTGACATCCAGCTCATGCTCTCTTGCTCAGTCAGGTAAGTGTCTAACTTCTGATAATTTTAAGGCTTCTAAATCAGTCCCGGGATCTTGGATCATAGACTCAGGTGCAACTGACCACATGACCCATTCCTCACACTCCTTTAAGACCTTTAAACCCTGTTCCAACATTAAATCCATCTTTGTGGCCAATGGTAAGCCCATTAAGGTGACAGGAGAAGGTAATATTGATCTGTCTCCCAATTTCCCCTTAAAGAAAGTCCTCCATGTGCCAAAAATCTCTGCCAACCTTCTCTCTATCCATCAACTTACAAAGAGCCTTAACTGCCTTGCTATTTTTAATTCTTCTCACTGTGTTTTTCAGGAAAAGAGGACGGGGAAGATGATTGGATATGCTAAAGAGCGAAATGGACTATATTATCTTGAGAGTACCAACAATAGTTTTCCTTCCAAAATCCCACAACATGTTTTCACTCTATCTCAAGTTCAGTCCCCTCTTGCGTCTTCAGCTCATAGTGTCTCAAACAGTAGTGTTGAAAAAGTGTGGCTAGAGCATTGTAGACTTGGTCATCCACCTTTCTCTTTGATGAAGTCGATGTTTCCTGCTTTGTTTAAGAGTGTCAATTTTAGTACTTTGCATTATGAGTCTTGTGAGTTTGCAAAGCACCATAGAGTGCCATTTCCAATGATTAATAAAATTTCAAGTACTCCTTTTTCTTTGATCCATACCGATGTTTGGGGACCTTCTAAAATTCTAAATATTAATGGGGCCAGATGGTTTATATCCTTCATTGATGATTGAACTAGACTGACTTGACTATATCTTCTAAAAGAAAAGTCAGAAATTAGCCAAGTCCTCCCTAAATTCTATAGGCTGGTCTCTAATCAGTTTGGTGTCTCCATTAAAAAATTCAGATCAGATAATGCAAGAGACTATTTCAATCACACTTTTAACTCCTTTTTTGATCAAAAGGGAATTGTCCATGAATCATCATGTGTCAACACCCCACAACAAAATGGGGTAGCTGAACGAAAGAACCGTCACTTACTTGAGGTTACTCGTTCTCTACTCTTCCAAATGCATGTTCCCAAACATTTCTGGGGTGAAGCTGTCCTCACAGCAGCATTTCTTATTAATCGTCTACCCTCCAAGGCTCTCTTAAACAAAAGCCCTCTTGATGTTCTTCTAAATCATCATCCCAACTCCATGTCCTTGAACACACCAAACCCTAGAGTTTTTGGTTGCCTAGCATTTGTCCACATTCATAAACAAAATTGTGGCAAACTTGACCCAAGAGCCCTTAAGTGTATACTTTTAGGGTATTCTAGTGTTCAAAAAGGGTACAAGTGTTTTCATCCTCCCACTAGGAAATTTTATGTTTCTATGGATGTCACTTTTTGTGAATCTATCCCATACTACTCTTCTCACCGACAGGGGGAGAAATCTTATGCCGGTGAGCATACATCTCCAACATCACCAATTCCACTTCTTAGTCTTCCACCACCTATTGAGTCATCTCTTCATGATGATCTCATTTATGCACCTCTAGAAGATAAAACAGTTGTCATTCCAAAGCCCACAGAACCACTAAAAGTGTACTCAAGGAGATATGGGTCTCAATCTATACTCAGCAGCATGTCCAATCATTGGATCCAACTCCTGCTGAAACTCATAGAGAAATATCAGGTATGGAATCAGAACCCAACAATATTTCCACTGATAATACTTTGGTTGGAAATGATTATGTTCTTGACAATGATTCTGCTTTACCTGTTGAAACTAACTTAGACCTTAATCTACCCATTGCTGTGAGAAAAGGAAAAAGAAGTTGCACTCAACACCCTATATCCAATTATTTGTCCTACCATAAGCTTTCAACCCAATATAAAGCCTTCTTGTCAGCACTATCTACCATAAATATCCCATGGACTGTGCAAGAAGCCTTAAAAAACAAAAATTGGTCACAAGCCATGAAAGAGGAAATGAGAGCACTTGAGAAAAATAAAACATGGGACATTGTTGTCAAACCTCCAGGAGTAGTACCAGTGGGCTGTAGATGGGTCTTTACTATGAAGTATAAGGCAGATGAGACTTTAGAGCGATAAAAGGCAAGATTGGTTGCAAAAGGGTATACTCAGAAATTGGGGATAGATTATGTAGAAACCTTAATTGTTCATATTATTCTTGATATAATTATTCTCCTTTTATCTCCTCTTGCCAAATCTATATGCAGTTTGTATGACTCTTGTTTCTACAACACATTTTATCTTCAAACCCGATGTTTATTTTTGAATTAATGTCAACAAGAGTTAACATTCTTTCACCAAATCTATCATGAAAAATTTACTATATATATCTGTTGTTATGTATACGACAAATGAATTATGAAGGAATCAACATTCTTTCACCAATTTATTATAAGACATCTCATAAAATTTTAATGATACATAATATACCTTAGAATATACGACAAGATCAATGATTATAGTTTTTAAATTATGTACCTTTTGGACACATGATTAATTTGATTTATTTATCACTTATTACGAATACGAAAAAAAAATCTCATAGAACTATTATTTATCCATATTATTCATGATATAATTATTCTCCTTTTATTTCTTTGCCAAGTCTATTTGCAGTTTGTATGACTCTTTTTTCAACAACACATTTTATCTTCAAACCCTAAAACCCAACGTATCCATCAATCTTTAATTCCATAATTTTCCACGCAGTCACTCCAAGCCTATTTTATAAATACACTCTCTGGAAGCTTAATGCTCACCAGCCCCTCTCTCTGCCTTTTCTCTCTCATAGTTGCAATCCTGTTCCTTTCCTCCATCACCAAAGTTCCATTCCTCTCCTCAATCTTTTCTCTCACCCACCTTGATTCTCTAGAAATCGAGGAAATGTTGTATCTGCGAAGGGCTACTTCCGCTGAGAGCTCCTCTGTCTAATCCAGGCTACGTGTGTGGTTGAGCTTAACTCTTCCAAAATCTTACCAATTTACTCACTCTCCAGCAGGATCTTCATCTGATGTGCAACCCTTAGCCGGCCACATAAAGTTCGTTGCAATTCAAGCAGATAAATGAGATACACAAGATGTATATGGAAATTCTGGCAAAGCAAAACAAGAACCTGCAGATGAGGAATTAACCTATTATCTCTTCCACTTATAAAGTCAATAAGCAGGCAATACAAGGAAAAGCTAACAAAAGCGGCTTGGCAGAAAAAATCCACAGTAAGGGTCATAGCTCTATTAATGCCATTTTCTAACAATTTCACCTTGGAATTGATTATGGTGTCAAAAGAACCTGGCAACCCTTGCTGTCTTTTTTCTGTCTTCATCCATCAATATCTGCTAATCTTCACTCTATTCTATAAGGTGAGATATAATTTGTCCCCAAAACTTTAGAATGATGATAAAAAAAAATTAAAAAAAAAATCTACCTAAATTTATCAGCTGCGCACTTCATTTTCACTTCCAGTGCTAGAAATAGTAGATACTGCTTATTAAGAAAATTATTTTTCTTGCTAAACTTAGACGTAATTTCCTATAGATACCATCCTATTTTTAGAAAGCATCTTTAAGTACTATATATGATCAGGGGCAGAATATTACTGGCATAACAAAAAGAATTTTCTTTTTTGAGAAAAACATGCTATAAACTAAANAAATTTATCAGCTGCGCACTTCATTTCCACTTCCAGTACTAGAAATAGTAGATACTGCTTATTAAGAAAATTATTTTTCTTGCTAAACTTAGACGTAATTTCCTATAGATACCATCCTATTTTTAGAAAGCATCTTTAAGTACTATATATGATCAGGGGCAGAATATTACTGGCATAACAAAAAGAATTTTCTTTTTTGAGAAAAACATGCTATAAACTAAAACAAAATTAAGCCAAATTTTAACGTAATATCATAACAAAATATATTTTATAAGTACTAAAATGTTGTCAATTTTACTAGCATATTATACAAAAACTTTGACAATGAAGTTCACTCCAACGGGATAATTTGTAGAAAGATTGTAAATTTCTCAAGCAAAAACTTATTTTCATTAAATCTTAGATGTTATCATATGTGCACAGTAAACAAGTGTGATAATTATTAATGTGTAAGTAGCATCACTCGAGTTTCTTCATATTTCTCCATATTGGATAATTCTTCTCTTAGGTAACAATTTGGTGGGAAAAGGGAGCTAACACTAATATTTTGAGGGGGGCTAACTACAATGATGTGCTAAAGGATCATTTTTAGCCTTGGGGTTGCCACAGCACCCCCAGCCCATAACATATATAGGTCTGCTCCTGACTGTGATGAATCATACATCAAGCCGTCATATGCAAGCAGTTGCTAGGCTTTTTGCTGTTAATAAATACATTAAGACCCAATAAAAAAAATAAATATATATCTTTAATTTATAGTTCTTTTCTTTGGTCACATTCAATTAAGTGCTAAATCCGTATTTATTGACAGCAAAGAATTAGTTAGCAATATGCATTCATTCAAATGGTCAAATTAGTAAAAGGAAGAAAATAATTAAGGCTATATATATATATCATAACTCACCTCATTTGTAGTAAGCCAAATTTATTAGAAGTTTAATATTGATATGGCAATACTTCAGAAAATACACAAATGTGAAAATAGTTTATAAGCTGATATATTTTGGGGCAATAAAATTAAATAGCTAGGTAGGCTGCACGCGCTAAAACCAAAAACAAGGCTCATGTGAGATGCATTTAAATGTCATTCATGATTATTAGTAGTATGACTTCTTTTATATGCGTTTCTTTTATTCAGTCAAGCTGTATATTTATTAACAATTAATGAGAGGCCTAATTTATTAAAAGAGATACAATGCAGAAGAGCAAATTAATTTCAAAATTAATTTCAAAAGAATTGAAATTCAAGTCATCTTTAATTCCTAAGTCCCAACCCTCCACCATAAATACGTGTTTCACTTGGCTTTCTTCCCCACTCAGCCTCACTCTTCTTGCCTTGTGTTTATCATCATCTCTTATCTCAAAAATGTCGCGCTATGTGTACCGTAGCAACAGAATGAACGCAAGCAATTCTCGCCCTGTTAGGGCCTCGCCTTTCAGGTGCGAATTGTGTGCTCGAGTGTTTCCCTCAGAGCAGGCCTTGCTGAACCATCGAAATGCCACCGAGGCCAGAAGAATTCCTACCAGAACACAGTCTCAGAGTCAGAGAAACCGATCGAATGTCCAACCACTTTTGCCTGCGCCACACAATGATCGTCCATCGAACCCTTCTGAACCAGGACTTGCACCCGTTGCTGCTGCTAGCTGCCCAGTGGGCAATAGAACACCCATTAGGGTTGATTCTTCCAGATACCGTCCCTATCAAAGATCCAGGGCCCTTGCCATAGTACCTGAAGGAGAAGCTGTAGCAGGGACTAGGAACTTGCTGGGAGTTTTTAGGGCAAACAACCCTGACTCTGTTGGCAATGGTTCTCCTGAAAGACCAATCACTGATCCCATTGTTCAAGCTCCGAGGGAGGATGACAATGGGGATGAAGCCGATACGGAGAATGAAAGGGATGAATTTAACTTGGAGTTGAGGTTATAAGGTTTTAAGTCTGAAGTTCTGCTATGGTCTGCTGGGAATCTTTTTTGACAGAGCTGTAGTCTTTCCTGAATGTTATGGTTGACTTGTGTTCTCTATTTTTAATAATGTTATTACATATAATAAGACTATGTCTTTTGGCCCATGAGTCAATTTTTATCAGTGTTTGTTTGTTCTTCTTGTGGTCAATTGATAGGAAGAGAAATTTATTTGCTAAATAACAACCCATTACACTTCCCAAGTTCACAACACACAGGTTTACTCCCATATCGCAAATCCCAGTAAAATTCAAAATGATATGCTCATTCTCTGAACACCTCATTATATTGCGTTTGAAGTTTAAACCAAAGAAAAATGACTACGCTGAAGTGGAGAAGGCCTTTTTGGAACCGAAAAGATAGTTTGTATTCCCCAACATAATATCTTATTTTTATATTAGTTCTTAATAACATGTCTAGGTTCAAATTAACCTCTTATTGTCATATACCAAAAAAAGAAAGACATAGAGAAGAATCAAAAAATAAATAAATATATATTGTCTAGATATTTCAATTTTTACTTTTACTCTCTATAGTAAGATTTATAAATCATATTGGTTAGAACATATCCCCAAAACTTTCTATACTAAAATAGTTAAAGGACTATCTCATTACCCACACATGTCTTAATACTTCGACACACACACAAATACATGTACAATAAACTCAAAAGTTTGTATGAGCATACACAATATAAATGTTCCAAGGATCTCCCAAAAAAATAGTTGAGGTCCTAGATTAGAATTCACATTCTCATATTTCCCTAGCTAAAAAAATTAACTTTATTTATCTATAGAAAAAAAAAAACCACAAAAGTTAGTACTATAACATTTGGTGAAGTTTGACATGCTAAATTGGCTATGATTAGCAGTTTATTCCTTGATGTATATATATAGGGAACAAACTTGGCTGAGTTGTATTCAACAAATTTTAAGAATTTCTATCCGAAACTTTGTCAAAACATTTGACAAAAAATTGAAAACATAAATTTTAGGATTATTTATGTGATATTCATCCGTGGCAAAGAAGTTCTAGGGTTTTATTTTCATAAATTTTAGGATTGACAACAAACTTAAGATATGCAAAGCACCTATCTTTCATACTATTATTCATTATAACATGCAACTTCCAAATTGTATGTTGTAGGATATGATGAATCCCTAACCGCATGCAAACTACGTACCCAAACAGTAGTTAACCGTTTAAATTGTTCGTTAGGATATGACAAATCGATGGCTACAATTTCTTAACTGCTGATTGATACATATACAACAAATTAATAAAATTATGAAAGAATCTAAGCATTCCTGAGAAATCCAATAGAATTGGAATGATATATATTATTCATTACAACATACAACAAGATCAATGATTATAGTATTTACACTACTTACTTTTTAAACATACGCGACATATTAGATCAATCTATCTATACGTATTACAAATACGATAAGAGTAAACCTATATTTGCGTTCTCGAAAAATTCAAATTTCAACAAAATAGTTCTTCAAAGATCAATAACTACAAAATAGTCCTTAAAAGATTGGACATCTATAACAAAATAGTCATCTGTTAGTCAGGTTTATTAATAGGTGACGGAATTGCTAACGTGTCACCATTAACCACTTGTATGGCACATTAAGGACTTGCATGACATTTTAAGTTGCCACTGTGGCATATGACATGGATTATAAAATCAAAGAGAAAAAAAAAAGGCACAAAGATAAGCCAAATGGTGTCATTTCTTTTGTTTCTCATTTGGAGATTTAGAATGTGTTCCTCCCTTTCTCTGAAGTGCAAGAACCCTAACCCCCAATTTGAAGAGCATAAGGGCGAAGAGAAGGTTGGTACTTCCATGTTTCTTTGACTTTTGTATTTTTATTTTTTTTTTTTGCATTCTTTACTTTGATAATTTTAGTTTTACATGCAAATTTTCAAGAACTAGACAGCCAGCTAGAAGAATCTTAAAAGCATCCCTTGCAGACGTAAAGTTTCTGATGTTTCAACACAGAGGGAAAATGAATAGATGAAGGAACATTGAAATTGATATTCCCTCTCAAGATTAAATATGCAATCGTTTCGCAAGTGAAGAGTGTAGTGGGCAACTTAAAGGTTTCCTCCAGACATAGGAGGAGGTTTAGATATTGGAGTTGATGCCTCAACGCGGTGCAAACATAACATCACATGAGATGGTTCAACATTGCGATTTTTACAACTCAGTGCAAAGACACGAATGCCTTCTCTTGATTCGTTTAGAAGCATAATTTTGTAGGCAATGTTTAAAACCTACATATAGTCGAACTCACCATCGTTGAATTCAATACAGGGCACCAAAGTCCAGAGTGATCTCCACCCCTTTACGCTACACTTTGTGCTGGAACTTTTTGCAACCTTGTTGGCTGATCTCAGAATCCAATTGAAAGAAAAAGCATGAAGTCTAATGCAAAGTTCTAGCACATCATCCAGAATAAATATACAAGCACCGTTTGGCTTATCTTTGTGCCTTTTTTTTTTCTTTGCTTTTATAATCCATGTCATATGCTACAGTGGCAACTTAAAATGTCATGCAAGTCCTTAACGTGCCATGCAAGCGGTTAACAGTGACATTTTCGTCACCTATTAACAGACCTGACTAACGGATGACTATTTTGTTATAGATGTCCAATCTTTTCAGGACCATTTTATAGTTATTGATCTTTGAATGATTATTTTGTTGAAACTCAAATCTTTCGAAGACGCAATGTAAGTTTACTCATACGATAAATACATTATGAAACCATGATCTATCAACATTTATTTCTCATATCTCTATTAGGTGCAAATAAATTATCAACGCTGGCCAATGACTTATGGGTTTAGCGGCACCTTCTCAAGCCATAGGAATTAAAGGGTTTGATGTCATGGGTTATATTCTCGTCATGTACTTCTTCTTTTTCCCTAGCACATTGCACTTAGAGCTATCAAAACGGGCTGAGTCGGCCCGTTTTGTCCTTCTGAATTTTATTCAAGCCATCAAAATGCTGGCCCAACCCAGCCTTACGAGGACTAGCCTACATGCCACTTTTTGTTTTAAATTTATTTTTAATTGTACTACTTGAAATTGGGCTAAAAACTAACAATGCTTTGGCCTTTTTTCTTAATAATTTTGGCTATTTAGACTAAATTATTAATGGACCTATTTCTTAAATCTTAATTAAACAAAAATAGACAAATAATAATGCATAACACATTAACAATAACAGTTAAAATCTTAAACAAACACATACTAAATTATTAATGTTCATAAACAAATAATAGTGCCTTAATTGAAGTATTAACAACAAACTCATTAAAGTTTTCAAATTCTTATAATAATTGAGTCATTTCATAATTGTACTTTATTAACTCTTAATAAAATTCAAATTTAAACTCTTAACAATAGAATATAGGATTTTGAATTTAGGAGGAAATTTTGGGAATTAGGCCAAATGACATAGTCTTGCACAAAAAAAAAAAAAAAAACAAACCAGCCCGGCNATTAACAATAACAGTTAAAATCTTAAACAAACAATATTAAATTATTAATGTTCATAAACAAATAATAGTGCCTTAATTGAAGTATTAACAACATACTCATTAAAGTTTTCAAATTCTTATAATAATTGAGTCATTTCATAATTGTACTTTATTAACTCTTAATAAAATTCAAATTTAAACTCTTAACAATAGAATATAGGATTTTGAATTTAGGAGGAAATTTTGGGAATTAGGCCAAATGACATAGTCTTGCACAAAAAAAAAAAAAAAAACAAACCAGCCCGGCCTGAACCCAAATGGGTAATGTATAGCAATTTAGGTTAGGCCATATTGGCCCAATTTTATTTAAGTTGGGATTTGTATACTTGAGCCCTCTTTTTTCCTTGACTAAAATGGGTTTTCCAACTCTAATTGCACTCCTATGTAACCAGAAAGAATTATGAAACTTTGATCTATGATCATCTATCCACATCTTGCATAAATTATAAAATTTTAATTTTCAAGTGGTTCTAGTAAAAATTTGAAGCCAGAATATGGGTTTCATTTGTTTTTATTCAAATTGATATTTTTCTTTTTAAATTTGCATTTTTCTTTCATCCTTTTTTATGCATAACCATTAAATTTTGAACTGTTGGAATACATTTAGGAAAATTTTATTAAATTCATTTATTAATTGCACATATATAATTAATTGTTATTGAGATATAATTGATATGCATTTGTATAAAAGTATTTATCTATTGGCACTTTGACCGGATTATTATACTTTTACAACTTTTTTTACACATTTATCATATTTTCAAAGGCAAATTTACTGATATAATACTGTTTAGAAAAATAATTACTGGAATAGGTTAGTTTTGAAAGTATTTACCGAAATGGGTTAGTTTTTTTGGTTAAAAAACGCTGATGCATTTTATGAAAAAAAAAACGCTAAAGGGAACTGCATTTTTAATAGTAAACGCGAAAATAGAACCACGTTTTACCAAAAAAAATGCGAATTGATATTAAGAAAACGCTGAATGATCTAAAAAAGGTAGGGCAAAAAAGTTAAAAAGAAAACGTTGTTCCAAACAGTGCTTATTGATAAAGACACTATTTGAAACAGCGTTTTATTCAATAAACGTTGTTTCAAATAGCGTTTTATTCAATAAGTGCTGTTTCAAATAGCGTTTTTGTTTTCAAACGGCGTTTTCTCCATTCCCCTATGTAAAATGTGGTTGTACTTCGTTTGGGGTTTAGGGTGAATCATTTAAGATTTAAGATTTAGGATTTAGGGTTTAGCATTTAGGGTTTGGGTGTCAGGATTGGGATGATTGACTGAAGGTTTTGGGTTCCTAATTTAGGGTTTATAATTTAAGGTTTAGAGTTAGGGTGACTCGTTTAGGATTTAGGATTTAGGGTTTGAAGTCAGACTGATCAACTTTAGGGTGTGGGGTTAGAGTGACTCATTTAGGATTTAAGGTTTATAATTTAGGGTTTGGGTTAGGGTGATTTATTTAGGATTTAAGGTTAGGGTATGGGTTTAGGGTTTAGTGTTAAGGGTTTGGGTGTCAGGGTTAGAATGATCGACTAAAGATTTTAGGGTTTTGGGTTCCTAATTTAGGGTTTGGTTAGGATGACTCATTTAGGATTTAGGGTTAGGGTCTGGGTTTAGGGTTTAGGATTTAGTGTTAAAGGTTTGGGTGTCAAGGTTGGGATGATCGGTTGAAGGTTTTGGGGTTTTAGGTTCCTAATTTAAGGTTTAAGGTTAGGGTGACTCGTTTAGGGATATGTTCTCTGGAGCACTTCTAGATACGTGTGAAGTTGCAACTAAGGTTTACTAAACGAGTCACCCTAACCCTAAAGTCAATCAGTCTGACTTCAAACCCTTAAACCCTAAATCCTAAATGAGTCACCCTAACCTCAAACCCTAAATTCTAAACGAGTCATCTTAACCCCAAATCCTAAATTGTAAATACTAAAATAAGAACCCAAACCCCCAAAACCTTCAATCAATCATCCTAATTCTGACACCCAAACCCTAAATGCTAAACCCAAACCCTAAATCCTAAATCTTAAACGAGTCACCATAAACCCCAAATGAAGTACAATCGTGTTTTATATTGGGGAATGGAGAAAACGCTTTTAGAAAACAAAAACGCTATTTGAAACAACGTTTATTGAATATAACGCTGTTTCAAACAGCGTCTTTATCAATAAGCGCTGTTTGGAACAGCGTTTTCTTCTTAGCTTTTCTGCCCCACCTTTTTCTGATCCATTCAACATTTTCTTAATATCAATCCGCGTTTTCTTTGGCAAAACGCCGTTCTATTTTCGCGTTTTCTATTAAAAACGCGGTTCTCTTTAGCGTTTTTTTTTTTTTCCATAAAACACATCAGCATTTTTTAGCAAAAAAAACTAACCCATTTCGGTAAATAATTTCAAAACTAACCTATTTCAGTAATTATTTTGCTAAACAATATTATATCAGTAAATTTGATTATTTTCAAACTTATTTACCTTAATATTATATTTTTAAAAAATTAAAAAAATAAAGTCAAAGTGAATGGGTTCCATCAGACACGCCANTAAAAAAGAAAAAGCAAAAAGTTGCGATGTCCGAAAATCATGAAAAAGTCAATGTAAAAGCTAAAACATGATAGAAAATGTTTATGAGGGACACGCCATGGCTTCTTTGGCGTGTCCCACATGGACACGCNTTTATGAGGGACACGCCATGGCTCCTTTGGCGTGTCCCACATGGACACGTCGTGGCTCCTTTGGAGTGTCCAATGGGTCCCACGGGCCAAAAAATTTTTTTTTAATTTTTTTTTTTAAAATGTATAATATTAAGGTAAATAAGTTTAAAAATATGATAAATATGTAAAAAAATTGTAGAAGTATAATAATCTGGTCAAAGTGTCTTTATCTATTATTTTGAAGAGTTTTATTAAATAACTAGCTCATATATCCAGTCAGATAACATATATTTTATTGTTTTGAAAAATATTATTTATAATTAATGGTATAAAGAAAATAACTATATAACCAAAGGTCTATAGTCGAATGTTATCAAAATCGCCTTGAAGAATTATAAATCAACACAAAGTCATAACCAAAAGTACTTTTTTGTGAGCTACTGGGCTAACCGCCCAGCACAAAACAGAAACTAAAACAACGAGACAAAATCTCTGGGCACTGCAACCCCAGCAGTGTCCTCCCTCGTACAGTTCCACATGAAAGCAGGCAGATTGAAGAAAACTTGAACCCCAAAAGCACCATCGTCTGCATTTTTAGCCATCCTGTCTGCACAGCGGTTGCCCTCCCCTGGAGTGTGACTGATAAAGACTTATATGGTAGAATTAATGGAAATAAAAGTTCTATTCAGAAACAGAATGTGAGCAAAGTTCATGTCATTCTAGAGTCAGTACATCAAGGAAAAATTGCAGAAATGAGTAACAGAAAAAAGGGAAGGGAATAGAGAGGTTTGTCAGAAGGAAGAAGAGAAAAATAGAAAATATCTTGTCGTGCCTTTCTCATGCTTCTCTACCCGTATATAACTACCAGCACTCCTATCCGATTTATTGATCTAGCTTCAGACTTAAGCATTCAAGCCCTTGTTGTACTTAGACTCCCTGCATTCAAGCCTATCACTTGTATCATTTAGTTGCTTATCCTCATGCATTTTCTCATCAAGTATTTTCTGCTGCATGTCTTGGTGAGAAAGTGCGTGACCAAGCTTGATTTGTGGCTCAAGTTCCCAACTGTTCTTATCAGTGACTCAAATTGAGTTGCTAATCACGCCCTATCAAGCTTCTGATCTCCACAATCAACCTATGGCAGGGGTGCCAAGACTGAAGTTGCTTAGCCACCAAAGCCAACGCACACTTGGACTCAGTTTCCTCCTGCGTAATGGAGCAGAGCATACACCCAACGCGCATGAGAAGCCTGCAACGAAGGCACCAGAGCAGTCTCTAATTAGACCATCACAGGCCGCACTACCATTCTTCAACACCGAGCCACTGTCTTGACCTTGCTCCAACCCACGTTAGGAAAGGTCCAAGCAATGAACCTGGGAAATCTGTGCTCCTCTCTATGAATCAGAAAAGTTGTTTCCGAGTCATAACTCCAAGCTTTCTCCTTACCCAGAATGGCAAAAAGAAGATCACCCGTGAACTGATCATCATCAAAAAATATTACTATATAGGATAAAAACTTCTTTTCAACTTAGATAGCATATTTTAATATAACAAATACTAATTGAGTTTAACAGTAAAAATAGTAAAGTTGAAAATATAGTGAAGCAATATGCTATATCTTTCTATAGTCCATATCTTTTTACTATGATTTGGAATATATATACTTCATTAAACACTATATATTTCTTGTACTTGTTGAAAACTTTCCAGTTTTTCCAACTTAGATGGCAAAAAGAATTTCCTTGTTCTTTTTTTTTTTTTTCTTTTTTTTGCCATGGGTTAAGATGGGATTGAATTATTCCAATTCTTTCTGTATCTACTTCTCTTCTTTAAAGAGCTTATAACAAGTGAAGGCTTAAATTGATCTTTTTTTTCTTTTTTGGTAAAAGGCCTAAATTGATCTTAGGAATTTGCTATCCTACCTCACCTANTTATTATTATGAAGATTTTAAAAAATTGAGTTCAGTATGTGCTAAAATAATTAATTCCTTATAAAATACATAAACGAAACAATACAAAAAATGTGACGAAACATAGATCATAATTTTTTTTATTTTGTTAAATTCAAATTCCGTTAATAATTTAGGGATGTGACTTATACAAAATAACTTAATTTTTCAAANATAAAATACATAAACGAAACAATACAAAAAATGTGACGAAAAATAGATAATAATTTTTTTTTATTTTGTTAAATTCAAATTCTGTTAATAATGTAGAGATGTGACTTATACAAGGTGATGATATAAAAATATCTAGACTTTTTTTTCCATTTACCATTTATGGAAACGTGATGATATAAAAATATCTGTACCTACTACCTAGCCCAATTGAATAACCCATAAAAGGTCACAGCAAGTTGTTGCCTTAAACATACTCCATATGAGACACTCACAAAACTGGGCTACAGATATTTACCAGCCGAAATCATTAATGGCTTCATTGTGTTATTTAGCGACATCGAAAGTTCGGATTGGCCTAACTACTATAAAGTAGCAACATTCAACGCACTTGTACAAAACAAAAACAAAAACGAAAGAGACATTCCTGTGTTACGGCCAACCCAGCGTGCCACTCCCCAACAATTTGGCTTGACAAGCAAGATTAGACGCATTGAGAGACTGCTTGACTGGCTTTATTTTGAATGTTTTGTTTCGTTCAAACTCTTCACTTCCTTAAGCTATGTTTGGAAGTTGAAAGGGAAAGGAATGAGAAGGAGACAAGAAGAAAGGGAAGAGTTTCATTTATTTGAATGATTAAAAGGTAATTTGATTGAAATAATATATTTGGATAAATTATTTATACAAAATAGGGTACTTTTCAATTATTTATGTAAAATTGACACTTTTAAATATTTTAGTAATATTTCAATCAAAGTTTAAATACACTTTTACTAAAAGTGTGTTTCTAATGCCAAAAGTGTGTTCCTAATGAATACGCTTTTGTTAAAAGCATAACTTAATTTTAGGGAAAGTGTAACTATGTTTTGGGAAATGTGTGATCTATTTTTGATAAAAACGTGTTTAAATTTTGATTAAAAAATTAATAAAATATTTAAAAGTGCCATTTTACGTAAATAATTTGAAAGGTATCTCATTTATGTGAATAATTTTTACAAATGTATTATTTCAGTCAAATTGTCTTATTAAAATGAACAAAATAAAAGAAAAGTTATATTATAAGATATTTTTACTTCTTTACCCTTAAATAAATATATTTAATATAAATTTAATAATATAATAAATTTCTTTTTTTTTTATAATTATTTTTTATAACTTTGTCTAAGTTTGAGTGATAATTTACAAGTATTAACACCTTGCTCAATCATAATTGTTAGCTCCCTTACGGTTGTGGAGGCGCTAGAGCTGGTTACAACTTACAACCCATGAATGGGTTATAATATTAAATTAATGGGCGTTGCTAACCCACAACATTGGGATGTGACTTGTATCACATCTCACATTTTTTATATTATATCATAGCCGTTAGAAAAAAAAATTAATTTAATAGAACGTATTTTTAATTATAAAATTAATTTTTATATTATCTTTTTTGTTTGAATTTTTTTGATTATAAATATAATTATTATTTATTTATCGGCAAAAAAAATATTAGTATAGTTAATATAATTTAATTTTTACTTAATTAATGTTTCAATTATATTTAAAAATTTTAGGTAAATTTAATAAAATTTAAATTATATTAATTATATTCATATAAAATTAAAATAATATAAATAATAAGAATTCTATGATACTACATAAGTATGTTATACTATACTGACGTAACAAACACACGTAATTTTTATATTTTATTAAATATAAATATATTTTATTTTATTTTTTAAATAAATTTAAAAATAATTAATTTATACACATATCATTCTTATATTAATTAATTTTATATAATATAATATATTACATAAATATAAAAAAAATATCTAAATAATTTCCTATGAGGTATTTTCATGTCGGTTACTGGGTAGCCGGCCTTGCAGCTAAGGACTGTCCGTTGATGGGGAGTGTCCGTTATCTGACACACCTAAAACTCAAGATAGATGACAGATATATGGTGGACTGGACTACCTCATCAAGGACGAAGCTTCCAAATTCATGTATAAAACGCCTTTTCCCTTTCTTCTTTCAATAAAATTAATTAATTCTATGCTCAAATTATTTCAACCTTTATTAATTATAATAAGTGTTGCGCCATTTACGAACCATATTGCAGTTGCCAATATACGATCAACAAAAAGAATAAAAAATAAAAAGGATTTCAAGGCACTTGACCCAAGTGTTATATTTAAAAAAGAAAAATTACATATTTATAATACTTTTGAATTTATTTACGTAAATATTATAATTTTTTTTAAAAAAATAGAATCTGGTTGATGAGAATCACCGTACACGTTATTAGTGTGCCTGCATATCTAGATTCTATTTTTTATTTTTATTTTTTAGTTTTTTAAAATTACAATATTAATATAAATAAGTTCTAAATTATAATATATACATAAATTAGTTCTCCAAGTATAATATTTGAGTCAAAAAAACCAGATTTCAAACATATCTTAAATGGTAACTTCTAAAAAGTTTAGCTGAGCTACTGAATGTACACCCTTTTAAAAGAGTTGTTATGTGTTAATTTTATCATAAAAGAGCAGCAAAATTTATAGAGAGGAAAGTATTGTGTAGTATAAGGTGAGATAGCTAAATAAAAATTAATGATATTCTCACATGGTTCTTGGATCAAAGACATAGATAATATAAAAATTAATTTTAATTTCACAAATATCATACTTTTTAAATTATTTTCACTAATATTGTTGTTTTTCTTTTTTTAATAATCTCTCTTGGCGATGCTATTTGCTCTTATGATGATATCATTTGACAATTGCATCACCAAGAGGGTGACACAATTTGCACCCACATTCTTTCTCTTCCTCTTTTTAGCAATTGTGCATATTGTGGCACCTTATTGGAGATACAATATGCACAATTGTGTCACCTATATAGTGATACAATATGCATAATTGCGTCACAAAAACGACGATATTAGTGAAAATAGTTTTAAAAGTATGGTATTTGTGAAATTCAGATTATGTTTTACATTATTTAAGTCTTTTTTTTTAGTAACCTAGGAACCAGGGCACAACTCTAACTTTTGGATGGAGCTAGACTTATCAAACTTGGGGCGAGTCATCCCTGCTACAAGGGTCTCGCTGTCGAAACACTCACAGCTATAACTTTGTGTGGTAGAGCGCTTTGAGACTCTCATTTTATCATGAGATGTCTCGAATACAAGATCATCTTCTTGCGATGAGAGGTTTATGACCAACTAATATACAATCCAGTTGGCACATTATTTAAGTCTTTGTTCTTGGTTCTTCTATGTTATTCTTATACATGCACCGTTTTATAATTTAGACTTAGCAAGCACTTCATACTGATTCACTAAAAAAAAATTATTAAATCTCAATCGCACACTTAGTTAACAAGTGTAAAACATGGCTTTTTTAATTATTTTTCCTTTTTATTTGATTATATTCAAATGCACATGATCTTTTTTTTTTTTCTGTTGAAGATTTAAAATTTAATTTTTGAACTAAAGTTTGAATTTGGTATGCCTGCATATACCGTTTTTTTAGTTTTTGTATGTTCTCTCCATAAATTTTTAAGATTAAAACGTGGGAAAATTGAAATCAGACAATCTACAAATTAGGCCATGAGTTTGGATGATTTGATTGACCCACTGCGGTGTTTTTGGATGGGACTTTAGTAGTAAAGATACATTAATTGCGTAGGTATCACCATATTCTTAATTTAGGATTCTTTTATCCAGTTAAGGAGGGTTAGTTCAACTTGTAAGAATTGAAGTACTTTACTTATAAGGTGTAGATTCAAATTCCACTGTAAGCGGTCTCTCTTTGATAAACAATCTGTAACTATCACAATAAACTCTCTTTGAGGTCTATGGCATGCCCTAGCCATAAAATATGGTAACTTTCCATCATTCTAAATTTTGAAGTACCAAAAACAGATTCTTTTATCCAAAAATTTATAGCATGTGTCATGTGATGTAAATCAACATTTATATTGATTAGCACGTTTAATTGTGTTTGGTTGATTTGTTTCAAAATATGTATTAAAATTTATGGGACCATGTATGTTACTTCTTTTTTTGTTAAAGAAAAAAAATTGATAACTCAATCAATTAATGGTTATAAATCAATTACCCATGATTTAATGATACGGTATTAATTTTGTCATTTAGACTTAATTTTATTTGATTATATTCAAATGCACATGATTTTTTGTTTTGGTTGAAGATTTAAAATTTAAATTTTGAATTTGGTGTACCTGCATAAATTTTTAAGATTTAAAGTTGGGGAAATCGAAATCTGTTAACAATCTACAAATTAGGCCACGAGTTTGGACGATTTGATTGACCCACTATGGTGTTTTTGGATGGACTTAATCGTTTATATATCACCATATTCTTAACTTAGGATTCCTTTATCAAAAAATTTATAGCATGTCTCAAGTGATATAAATCAGCATTTATATTGATTGGTACATTTCATTGTGTTTGGTTGATTTCTTTTTCAAAATATGTATTAAAATTTATGGGACCATGTATGTTACTTTTTTTATAAAAAATAAAAAACTGATAACTCAATCAATTAATGATTATAAATCAATTACCCATAATTTAGTGATACGGTATTAATTTTAATTAATTTAGATGATCCTATAGTGTTTGTTGATTTAATTTGATGAGATTGATCCTTTTTCTAAAAATTAACTTTTCAATTTTTTTTAAAGTGAAATAATTTAGAGTTTATTATCGTGAGATGTTAAAATTTAATATAAAAAATTCAATAATACTAAAAGAAAGTGTTTTTAAAATATTCATGTGTTACGTGATTATTCTATTTTATACTTGAACATAATAATCATATAATTTATATATAAAACAAAAATAACAACATAACTTTAAAAGTTATTTTGATAATTTTTTTAGAGAAAAGTCCTAAAAAACTCCCTTGAACTATGCTCTTATTACACTTTACCCCCCATGCTTCAAAAACGTAGGAAAGACCTCATTAAACTTTCAAAATGTACACTTTACCCCCATGACCCTAACGTCCGTCCATTAATGGACGGAAGAAGGAATTTTAAAATTATAATTTGACCTCAAAACTCTTCAAATATTACTTTTTGACCCCATTTTTTATAAATTTATTTTCATTTATACCCTTATAAAATTACACTATGGCCCAGATTAATCACATTATCTNACTTAATTTTTTTTTAATATTATTAAATATTTTATACTAAATTTTAGCACTCACAATAAGAAAGTCAATAATTTATCAATTTTAAAAGTTATCCTATTTTAAAAACCCAGCTGGCTTGGAGATTCTAGAATCAATTCATTCAATTGAGTTCTCCGACAACAGCAGTGCATGTGCGAAATTCAGTCTCCTTGGAATCTCCCTATTTATAGCAATTTCGTTTGATATCAGCCAAAAGAAATTAGCAATTTCCTTTTTCAGAAAATAAATTAATGGATTTGCATTAAACTAATTTTTACTAATTTTAAATAACATGACTCATCACACAGTCACAACCCCCTCGAGTTCTCAACCTCAAGTCAATCTTTCTCGAGATCATGATCTGCGGTGGATCCACGTAAGAGCTAGCTCACCCGCACCGTCACCGACACGAAATTTCAACTCACTGACTTAGTATTGTGGTCACCAACTCAGATCAGATGGACGTGGAATATACTCTCGCCTTGTCATTCTTTTTCTCATACGAACTTATCCAATCTTCCCGAAAACTCCGCGCTTAACTACACGCATGCACTCAGCGCGTAAATGTAGGAGATTGACTTCTGACAACTATTTTTTGTTCCCATTAAAAAAATATTGTCTTTCAAAATAAAAAACGTTTTCCTTTTTCAGAAATAAATCACATGACTGATTTAGTTTTTATTTTATACTAATGTTTTTTTTTTTTCTAATTAACACTTTATATTCACATAAACTGATAAAAAATTGCTAAAAGGTTAGTAGTTATGTGAGCAATAATTTAAGTACGGACAAAAAAAAAATTGATGGAAATTAAAACTTTTTAATTGACAATTATAAAAAATTTGGGTTTAAAATTTTGTTAGCTTTACCATATAAAAATGTAATTCTAATATTACTAATTAATTTTTATTTAGTTTGACTGACTTTTTTTTTTTTTGGTTGAAATTTCATGGAATTGAGTATTATAGGGGTGAAAAGAATTGCATAAAAAGAGAGAGTAAATCTTAATGACTACTCTGTTCCTTATCACACCCTGTAGTTACCCAACTTCCAATTTTTACTTGGATTAGTTAATCTTAACCCAACTTGACGCTGTTTTTGCCTATAAAATACTTCCATACCTCACTAACAGCCTCATATTGCATCTTTGGGCATAAGCGAAGAAGGAGAGGAGAGAGAGAGCAACAGAGAGAGAGAGAGAGAAAGCGAGATTCTTCAATAGCGATTCTCTTCTTGTTGATGGCCACCCGTGTAATCCCTCCAAGAATCCTCAGGAACCTCCGTTACAACACAGCCACTAGGCCTCTCAACGCCGCCCACCCCCCTCTCTCCCCCACCGTTGCTCCTCCTTATTTGCTTGAAAAAACCGACCCAAGCCTCCAAAAACCGCCGTCCTCCGCCGCCGCCGCCGACTCCATTCTCAACTTTGATAACGTTGAGAAGCTGTTCTCATACGTGCCGACCTCCAGGCTCCTCCGCTCCTCGGCCGTGCTCCACGCCACGGCGGTGGAGCCCATGGTCGATTTTGGAATGTGGCTCATGAAGTCCAAGGTGATGGAGGTGGATTTGCTCAAGCATCCGGTGATGGCTGCTATTAGACACACGTTTTACGAGCATTTCTGTGCCGGCGAGGACGCCGACACCGCCGGCGAGAGCATCCGGTCGTTAAAACAAGCCGGCTTACGTGGCATGTTGGTTTATGGGGTGGAAGATGCAAACGACAACGACGCTTGTGACAGAAACCACAACGGCTTCCTTCACACCGTTGACGTCAGCAGATCGCTTCCGCCTTCTTCCGTAAGCTTCAATTTTATTTTCCCATCGAATTTATTTTCTTAAATTTCTTTAGTTACTTTTTTTACGTAACGGTCTGAAATGGACGCGGTCTGAGCGTGGCACGTGTCTTGTGGGTCCTCCTACTGCCACGGGGTTCAGCGTGGATCATTGGATTGGACACGTTAGCTCTGAGATTCAGTTGCAGATTCACGCGTGGTTAACAACACACTTTCTGCATGAGAAAATGGCAGCTGGGGTGGGGGTGGAAGTGGACCAAGTGGTTCGGTTTGTCTCTTTCCTTTAAGAAGAGTTAGTTGGTCCCAATTCCAATTTGTGCAATTGGGTCCCACGGTACCATTTGTGGTGTTCTTGTTTTTTGCCAGTGGTCCCACCTATGGTGGGATACAACTGGAAATGGTTGAGACACAGACGTGATCCTAGTAATCACTGAGTCACTTGTTGTACGGCTGATAGTTGATAGTTCATAATATTTGGTCAGGTCACAATTTTTTTGTTTCTTGAATAAACTAAGCAATCTTCTAGAGTAATGTGTCAATTTTTAATGTTTTTTTTTTAAAATTTTTTTACAGGTGAGCTTTGTGATTGTGAAAATCACTGCAATTTGCCCAATGAGTCTGCTAGAGAGAGTGAGTGACTTGTTAAGATGGCAACAAAAAGATCCATCTTTCAAATTGCCATGGAAACAAGACACTCTTCCTCTTTTCTCAGAATCAAGCCCCTTATATCACACACGAAAGAGACCAGAGCCTCTATCACGTGAAGAAGAACATGAGCTGGGGCTTGCCATTCAAAGAATGCAAGAACTGTGCCAAAAATGTGTACCAAACAACATTCCTTTATTGGTTGATGCAGAGCATACTTCAGTTCAACCAGCCATTGATTACTTCACCTACTCTTCTGCAATCTTGCACAACAAAGGTGACAACCCTATTGTGTTTGGAACAATCCAAACATACTTGAAGGATGCAAAGGAGAGGTTGTTGCTAGCAACAAAGGCTGCAGAAGAAATGGGAATTCCAATGGGATTCAAATTGGTGAGAGGTGCTTATATGTCAACGGAAAGAAGTTTAGCTACTTCTTTGGGCTATGCTTCCCCAATTCACAACAACATTCAAGCCACTCACAAGTGCTTCAATGATTGCTCTTCTTTTCTGCTTGAAAAGATTGCCAATGGCCCTGGTGCTCTTGTCCTTGCAACCCATAATATTGAATCAGGTAAATAAACAACTCAAAAAATTTATCTTATACAGAAAACCCATAAATTTTTACCCTAATGATGGGTCTGATTTGAATTGAAATATGCTGTGTAGGGAAATTGGCTGCAGCAAAAGCTCATGAGTTGGGGATGGGAAAAGTGAACCACAAGCTTGAATTTGCACAGCTACATGGAATGTCGGAAGCACTTTCCTTTGCTTTGAGCAATGCTGGGTTTCACGTCAGCAAGTATATGCCTTTTGGACCTGTGGAAACTGTTATGCCTTACCTTCTCAGAAGGGCTGAAGAGAACAGAGGAATCTTGGCTGCTTCTGGATTTGACAGGCAACTCATGAGGTAAAACTAAAATTTCACCAATGTTTATCTTCTTTTATAATTTTTATTTTTATTTTTTAAAGTTTCACTTAGATTCTACCCTGGAAAATAAATATGTATAGTTTGTAGAATGTTAGGGCAAAAATTTTGTGATATATCATTGCTTGACATTAACCTAACACTGATCTTTCTTTTTCTATTACAGAAAGGAGTTGAAGAGGAGGCTAACAGCTGCAGTTTTCTGAGGCGATAAAATTAGGGTTTAATAATGTGTCCTTATGTATGCCATCTAATTCGTCAAGCTTGTAAAAATTATTAGAGAATTATGTATGTAAAATCTTGGCGATTTTAGCCTCTAAAAGCATTTTTATTGTGAATTTAATGTGTGTGAGTGCAACTGTTCATTGTCAAATTGGACATTTTCTCTTTGGAGCAAGATCTCTAATTGGCCAATTGGTCGATATCACAATGATAGCCTTGCTCTTAAAAAGGGAAGCAAGTGGGTTAAAAAAGGTCATGCAGAAGCTGTAGTTTAAGATTCAAAATGGTTTCTTTTTGCCTTACCTGAAGAGAACAGAAGAATAAAGAGTCGCTATCAGAAGCAGCCAAACTTGTCAAATTGCTTCCTTCAGGCTGAGATTAACGTTGCCTCTACGTTAATCACATTGGCTATGAGCCATTACTTGTATCTGTTGCATGACAATGACACAGTTCAAATCAATTCCAAGTTTGCTTCCCTTTTTCAAGGATTAGTTCTAAATTATGGTCTTTTCCAACCAATTTGCTTGATGTTATTTTGATGTGATCACTTATCTTTTTCGTCATCTGATTGGACTATGTATGGTGAATGGGGTGTGAAGCTCGAATCTCAATCACATATTTACAGACGCTTCTACACTCCATAAAAAGGACGGACAAAAGCGAGCCAATGATAATGACTCCTCTTCTATCCATTGAAACTAAAGTTATAATGTTATGAATTCTAGTTTCTTCACCTACTCTTTTTTTCTTTTTCTATTTCTAGCACATTATATTTCTACGTAATAATTATATAAAAAAAATAATATAAATCACTTTGACTAAGAAGAATAATCAAAGGATACGATCGATTGCTTTCTCCACAGATGATAATAACTAAAGTTGCAACTTGCCTTATGAAAAGACATCTTATATAATTCACATATTCAATTATTGAGAAAATAATATAAAACTCTTGTAGATATCCCTTTTAATTTTTGTTCTCTTATAAGCCGGCCATTCAGATATCATACTTTAATCTATCTCTATTTTAATTTAACATGAATTATGGGATGAGCATGAGCTGCACATGCATAGATCGTATCACTTTTTCTATTTGTTGTGAGTGCATGCCAACATTTCCAACATGCATAAAAAAATTGAATACTACCAATAATGTTAAACATCATAATCATAATAATTTTCCACAAAAATTATGCTGAACATAGTCGGCTAGTCTCTATCTTGGTTGGCAACTTGGACTTAGAATATTCTTTGGTATATGATATAATTTTCTACAAGTATATTGTTGGGTAGGTGGGCACTATGAAGTTAGTACCTAGCTAGAAAAATTATAAAAAAAAAATAAATAAATATTTAACTTTTTTTTTTTTTTTTATGTTAATATATATATGCTAACGATGAAGTTTTTACAAATAAACATCGAATTTCATATCAATCAATTAGATTATAATTTAAAATCTTTAGATTTAATGGGCAAGGAAATTAAATCAATATTGTGTTGGTTAAATTACATATATAGCAAGTATCTTATCATTACCAAGAAAATCAAGTAACTAATCTAATCAACTTAAAATATAAAATGTATTTAGGAAAACTTATAATTCTTTGAGTAAAAAAGTCTTAGATTTTAGTCACAATGCTTTACCTTAAACATGAAATAGACATGTAATTTCTATGGCTAGAATTGCAGTTTGATTTGTAATAGAGGTGGTGAGAATCATTGAAGGCTTTTTAGTGGGTGTCATTATTCAAAGTAATTAAGATTCCATTCCAAGAATCTGGGAGGAAAATGAAATCTAGAAAGTGACTTCCTTCCAAAAAGAAAAGGAAAAGTAAGTAAACTACACACACAAGTAACTTAGTTACATTATTCAATGAATATAAATAAAAAGTCTAAGTTAAAGATTCCATTGCATTTGCATGCCGTCAGCCGTCAGCCCACCATTGTTGAATAATTAGATTCCATGAATATTCTTCCTTTGACAAAGCCAACGGGAACATCCAAATTCCACAACTGAGCCCCGAATACGGTGAAAAAGATACGCTCTCCCATTAAAACATGTGGTGCATGTTAATTCAGGGAATATATCCATGATCCTAGAAAATAGTAAATTTCTAATCAGAAAAATATATTTTATCTAGAAAAACATAGACTAGTGTGTATGGAATCCTAATCATGTCACTCTGCGATGACTGTTGAGTTTCTTAGAGGGTAGTTTTTCTAGTTTTTATCTTTTATTACAAAAAAAAAAAAGACTTAGGCTACTCTATAGTTACAAGTACAATTTAAACATAATTATATTTAATTAAAAAATTTAATATTAGATTTAAATTTGCTAATTTTTTTGGGTACTTTGACTAAGACTTTTGATTCAAACACGAAACTTACAAACTCTAAGGATAATTTTAGTACCACTCAACCACATGTCGTTTGGTTCAAATTTGTCAAATTTACTTGTGTGAAATAGTGATTCTAACTACTAGATATAGTATGAAAGTAGTATTATCCTTTTTTTGTAATAAGCTTTTTAAATTTGTAAAATTATAGTACACTAATTTAAATGTATGACAAGTGAATCTACAAATGAAGATATAAAAATCGAAATTTGTGTTATATGACACTTAATAGCATGTTTAATTTCGTGGTAAGATGTTAAAAAAAAAAAATAGGCAATATATTAATTTGAGCAATGCTACTTATATGTCACAATATCACACCATTTTGCATTGTGACATTTGAAAATATTTAAATTTAATTGAATTCACCTAAATTTCAACTTGACTCGCTTAAATTTTTATTTTTATTTTTATTTTTTTATTTTTACAACGAAATAATCAATTGCCATAAAATAATGTAATATATATTAGTGTGTAATAAGCATTTCTTGATCGGTGTCACAAATCTAGCTATACAATTCTAGATTATTTTTGGGAACTTTGCTAGTGTAAAATAATTTTCACATCTTTCCACAGACTGCCAAGCAGCTTGAAACTCCTGAAAAAAACAAAATTCTCCGACTTAATAGCATTACAGAATCTTGAACACACTGAGTCAAATTGATAATAGTTGATTGTTCTTTAACTTCTCTGAACGGCCAGAAGGACAGAGTCCCACATGCATTATTTTCAGATCCTAATATTTTGGGCACGTTGATTTGAAAAAAAAAATGAGATCTTGTTGGAGATATGAAGATGTTCTCGGAATAACAGAGATTTTTCTGTATTTAGATTTTTTATTTAAAACAATAGTAATTTTTTTTTCATTTTAAAGTCTTGAATTTGCTGTCAATAATATATTAACTATCTATTCCGTATTTTCCATAAAAAAAAAAAAGGAATTCTATATATTAACTATCTATATGAGTATGTCATATTACTGACGTGGCAAACATACGCCATTTTCATATTTTATTAGATATAAAATATAATTTATCTTATTTTTTTAAACAAATTTAAAAACAGTTAACTTGTACATGTGTTATTCACGCATTGATCATTTCTATGTGGTATGACATAACACATAAATACAAAAAATATCTAAAAAACCTATAAAAAAAAAAAACTTTCTATTCGGTATTTATCAATTTTGTTAGTTTATTTTTCATATATTTTAAGCCAGAAAAACCCAAAATATATGAAAACTTACAAATAAGGACTCACAAGAGGCCCACCAGGGAAGTTCATGGGCCCAAGTCCGTACAAGAAGTTCTCATCTACAAACACGGATCTAACGAGTTAAACCACAACTTCAAGTTCAAGTTCTTTTGTGGTGAACTCCTTGTGATCCTCACAGTATACCAGAATTTCCCTCCTATCAATCCTTGGGTGGTAAGTCTCCCGTATGTGAGGAGTTAAATGAGGTACCTGTGTTTTAGCCTATAAGGGAAATGACCATTGAGCCCAATAGCCCTACTGAGGTTGTTCTCAGGGCTTTTAAGTTCCGTGGTTGAATTTAAAGTGGTGGTTAAAATACCAAAAACAAAAAAATTGTAAAATCTTTCTTTGACAAGGTTAGTGATTGCTTGCCAAGCAAGTCTTGAGCATGATATTTTCGATTGTACTTGTACTTTTTTTTTTTTTTCGTAACAACTTGAAAGTTTGAACCTAGCATACTTGCAAATTTTCAAATTTTTTAGAAAAATGGAATGAACTTCAGTTGCAGATACAAATCAAACCCTGAACTGCAGATAGTAGTGATTTCTAAAACTCTATTAGTCTGAGGCTACTAATTCTTCTATATCATTGTTCTTATACTTATTGATATTGCAAACTTAAGAATTAGCATTGAAACCCTAATCCTGAAATTTCCCCAATTAACATAACACCTAACCTTAATACTACTTTCCTTCTACATTTTACATCAGTATATCACTTAGAAAGACATACAGATCTACCATGTCGAACAAAAAGTGGATCTCTTAACAGCAAATATAATCTGTCAATTCTTGCATTCTTCCTCATTGTATCATTCTTCATTTTAATAATAAATTTTTCATCAAACATTATTGGAAGAAGAAAAAAATTACAGCACCCTTTGGGCAGTAAACATCATTTTGATCACCAAGATTTGGTGTTCAGTCCAGAGTATATTGACTGTTTATGCTTAAGGCAGCTGAACGTGTTGATTAGCGCAGCTATTATATTTTCTGTATTTTGAAAGGTAAAGAATACAACTGCTTCACATTTGTGATGGTCAAAATTTCTTTACTTACAAGAAAATCCTTAAAAATATTTGAGGATAAATAGCAGTGAATGCAACAAACAAGCCTATCCATTCATAGTTTGGTAACCCAAAGGTCCTTGCAACTCATATTGTTTCCTGTCATTTCTCCCCATCAATGATGGCACCCAAGGGAATAGTTTTCCCAGCTCCTTGCTTATTGTACTTGGCCTCAACTGCTTATCATTGATTCCAAACTTCGCTCTTTCGATCGCTTCCATTATATCTTCCCTTGCCACAGTTTCACCACCTGCATAATCCAAAAACATATATAAAATTTACTGCTCACCACTGTTAATTTTTTCAGAGTTGAAAGTATCAAAGTAGCATAATTTGATGTGAGGATGCAATGAAAGGTCACAATGAAGAAGTCAATGAAGGAGAGGGGGCCAAAGATGCACACTGTCTACAGGGAAGGTGAAAAGCAGCTATAAACTAACGATACATAATTAGGTGTCACAACACTTAACAAGGTAAAGTCTGCTGAGGAATGTGAATTATGATTATAATAAGCTCAGTGACTTGAATCTAAATCGTAACTGATTCTTACCTCTACGAGCCGCCAGCAAAGCAGCTTCATTGACAATGTTTGCCAGATCAGCACCAACAAAACCTGGGGTGAGAGAAGCAACTAGATGGCATATAATGTTTACGTCCTCCTCTAAAGGAACTCCTCTTAGATGTACAGCCAAGATCTTTCTCCTTCCTTCTTCATCAGGTTCTCCTACAAATACTTTTCTTGAGAAACGACCAGGGCGACATAAGGCTGGATCCAGTGCTTCTGGCCGATTAGTTGCTGCAATGACAACCACTCTCATCTCTGACTCAAATCCATCCATTTCTGTCAGCAGCTACATACACAGAAAATACCTGAAAGGTCAGCTTAGAACATAAAATAGCTATCCAGAGCACAGCGATAAATTTGTTTCTTTAATTTCAAGTAACTTACCAAAACTTTGCAGTTCATAGGGAAAGTATATATAATGAAATCATTAAATAATCAACGAGTTAGATATTTTTAGAAAGAATGCTATGAAAGGTGGATTTGTTTCTTATTTACCTGAAAAAAAGAAAGGAGGGACTGAAAAAGGGGGAAACTTATGCTTCAATCCTGACCTCTTAACTATTTATAGATAATTCAAAGTTTTGGATAACTCAATAATGTTTTGATAGCTAGATTCTACTAATCCTAAGATATTTAGAAGTATGTCATAACCATTGTTTGTCACCATGACCGTAATAAGAGAAATGCTAGATATGACCACCTGGGCTAAGCTCAGGTGGTTGGGGTGGGTGGGAATTGGGTAGAGGTCCTGGGTTCAAGTTTTAGTAATAACTTCCCCATATACTAAAAAGAAACATAAAAACAAAAAGAAGAAATGCAAGATATGTGAATGAATTGCCTGGTTTAGTGTTTGGTCGCGTTCATCATTGAAACTTCTTCCGCGCTTGCCTCCAACTGCATCAAGTTCATCAATGAATATGATTGAGGGTGCAAATTTCCTTGCTGCATTGAAGAGGTCTCTGATTCTAGCTGCCCCTCTTCCAACAAACAGTTCTACGAATTCACTGGCAGATACAGTGAAAAAGGGTACACCTGCTTCTCCGGCTACTGCACGTGCAAGTAATGTTTTCCCAGTTCCAGGAGGCCCCACCAGCAATACACCTCTCGGCAACTTCGCTCCTAGCTTTTGATAGTTAAGATCTCCTTGCAGACATGAAACTATCTACAAATAAGGGACTGTCAATAAAAGGAAACATTTAAAGTTGCTTGACTATTAACAAGAAAGATTGTACTAACTTGGAATTATAAATATAAAAATGTGTTAGGAATGATTTCAACCCAAAAGCTTTAACTGTTAGGAGAATGCCTAGGAATGACTTTTATATCTAACACACCCCCATAAGTGAAACCTGTTTAGGCTTAAAGCATGGGCAAACCATGTGCCCAACTCACTTTGTACTGAAATTAAATTTAATTAAGAGAAACAGGAGTGCCAAGGACCAATCTCCTGACCACTTGGCCAAAGAGGTGTTAAGAACCATTTTAAACCAAAAGATTAAGCTGTGAGAAGAAGGCCTTGGAATGGCTTTTATATCTAAGAAAAAGAAAACTATGCTTCATGTTATTTTTTATCTGTCTAGTTTCAATGAAAATTTATTTTCTTCGCTATAATTTCAATTGCTATAGTTTAGTCCACTATGTTTCATAAGTAAGTTGAATTTGATCCCTCTTTAAACAGACCTCACATTTTTTGAAAATTTTATTGACATGGTCGACGAAAAAAAACTTCAAGAAGCCAATAAGGACGACATGTTTTCTTCCATCAAACATATCAGTAAAGATTCAAACCGAAAATATCAAGAGCCTCCATATGGGAACAAATGTCAACCTACCTATAAAAATCAGTAAAAAAATTTATAATAATTAAAAATAGAGAATGAAACTGAATCAATTTATAAAACCAGAGGGATGAAAATGAATCATCATTAGAACTAAAGGGTAAAGGTATATTTTAATCAAGGAAAGCGCTAATATCTAAAGGGCTTAAGAAGCATAAGATATTTTCCCATTTATCTTTTACCATACAAAGTAACAGGCTATACAATGCATTAAGATTAACTTATTGGCGAGTAACACATTTAGAATATTGCAAGGAGAAAACTGCCTCAAGTCTTTGAGAAACTGTAAAACAGGAAATTTATTATACAACAAATTGAAGAAAATCGCAGATTACAAATAAGTTAAACTTCCCTTAATATTTGCCAGAGCATGGACATCCAAAAGAGGTTTAAATTTGAAACCAAGTTATTTTTGGAATGGCAGCATTTTGAAACCAAGTAAACATGGCTGTAAATTCTAATCTTCTATATATTAATTAAGGAGGTAGCAGCTAAAGCAACAATAAAATTGTAAAACTTTTATTGGGTTGTACCATTCTTTCTATTGTATCATCTCAACAGTAGATGGTGAAGAAATTAAAATGTAAAAGTCGAAGCTTTTAATATTTCAAAAATTTTATCTCACTAGCTATTTTCTTTGAACTTAGGACGCATATATTCATCCACATGAATAACTGGATATGACTTCACATACACATGCCAGAACAGAAATTGACTTCCATTCAGTTTCTGTTAAAATGGAAGCTTTCCAGGTTGGGAAATTCAGAAAGTATCATGACAAGATAGTTGAACTAAGATACTTATTAACGGCTAGCAAATTCATCTTCTCAACTAGATTGTTCTTTATTGCATTACAGTTTGGTCTATGATCATGAAAGAAATCACCCATGAGGGAAGGCCCTAGTATTGGCAGCCAAAAAGTGGAACACAAGAAAAACCTTCACCTAATAATCCTTGAAATGGTTTGATGAATTCAACCTTGATGTACTGATGCAAGAAGAATGCATAGGTGATCTCAATCAAGCCAATTCAGTAGCAACTTTTGAATACTGTGTAACACTAACAGAGTATTTCAAGTTCTGTATTCAATCTGGAATTGGTCTCAATTGTCATAATTCTTTACTTTCCATTTTTAACTTTCTTCTATAACTTGTATTATTTTTATTTTTTTAATGTTTCTTCAGGGACTGAGAGTTGGTACCACCATGGTCGTCATGTAAAAATACTTGCAAAGTTGTCACTCCAATTACTTGGAGTTCAAAGAAATCCAATATCTTCCCATTATAATCCTAAAATGCGACAACAGAGCAGATCATGACAAACTGTCATTCCTCTTTAATCATAGGGATCCTAACTGAGGGAGGTAATAGACAGAAATGAGGTGACTCCTAGCCTGCAAAATTAACACAACAAATACACGAGACTGCAATAGGGCAACTTTAGTACCATTTGCAATAATAATTTTTTTTTCTTTATATAAAAATACAAAAGGTTTTATGCTCAAATCTACTGGAAAAAGTTACTATTTAGGTTCCTTGAACTTACAAATTAGCCCAATATCCCCAATGTTATACTCTGAGAATGGGCAGAGGCCATCTATGATAAATACAGACATAATATTTTTTTCCATAGATACAGATATATGAAAGCTAAATTACCTTCAGAAATTATTGCAATTGTCAAATCTCTCAAAATTATCTATAAAAAAATAAATCAATCATACAATACTTCATGGAGATATAACCTTACAAGCTACAATATTTTTATGAGATCCAGATTTATACTTTCATGATTGAACCTTTAGTTGCCAAGAGCTATAACCTACAGTAAGCTTAAAAGACATCCTTTTAAGTTGTTAACCAGTAAGTAAACTTATCCTAATGGCTTAACAGGCTAAATGACTGACCCTTCCCTATTATAATTATGCCATAACAGCAAGGGGCATGACCTAATGTAGGAAAATCAAAAACTAAAAGAAAGCATGTCAATGTGGAGAACTCCCTAAATCCAGATATTGTATGATTGTAAAGAGCTGACTTTACAGATCCAAAACAATAACATAATCAAAGTTTCTTTATCTAAATAATAGAAATGATTTCGAGATAAATCTTTTTATAATGTAATTTCAATTGTGATTTTAAAACAATTAAAAGTCTAGAATATTATCTATAAATACTGCCACAAGTTGTAAACCATCAAGTAACTGGCACTTTCTTACCTCCTGATACTTATAGTTCCTATGCTTTTGTACCATACTACCATGTCATAAACTAATAACTCTATTATCTGTCTTTAATTTCAAGCGAAAAATTACTAGAGATTCCAAAAGATATTAAGAGAGCTTTTTGTTTCTACTATATCACTGTTATACATCAACACTAATAAACCTTTTTGCCTTGATTAACTTCAGCTACAAATTGTTCGCATATTTTTTTTTTCTTCCTATATTGTAAATTTTTTGAGTCAAAGTTTGTGTCATATTTCTGGCAACAAAATATTACAGATTTCAAAGAAAAGAAAATTATCTGCTTTCTTCCCCTAGTTTCACCTTATACCTAATACGCTATACTATACCCAGCATTGTTAACATTCCTGTACATAGGTCATGAAGCAGTGCTTAACTGTAGACTCCAATCTTGTATAGTTCCAGAGGAGATTTCCCCCAAAGAAGAAGTAGAAATCATGTTAAGAACAAGCATCACTTCATAATCAAACTAGCAAGATAGCCAAAATCTCTTGTAAATTATATAAATACTAGTACATATTTCTAGGAGGAGATAATTACCTCCATAAGCTCCACTTTGGCAGCATCAACACCCTCCACGTCATCAAACCCTGCTGTTTGGCTATGAGGTTTTTGCTTCCTTGCTGGGCTATTAGCAGAAGAAAGTTGACGATATAGAAGCCACATCAATGGAATTAAAGGTATCCACAGTGTAATCACAGTAATCAAAGTACTCCTCATTGACATTAACGCTGACTGAGGAGCTGAGCTATATGTAACTCCCTTCTCTCTCATTAAACTAACAAGAAATTTTTCGTCATGATCTATTTTTCTTGTAGAATATTGCCACGCAGGAAAAGAAGCTCGAGTCCTTGAAAATTTCCTTAGTGCATTCACTACCGGAGTTTGGCCAGTTCTTGAAGTATCATCACTTGCAAGCTTATCTATATCCTTATCAATTCCAACATCTCTTACTTGTGATTCTTTATCAGAAATCTGATTCTCTTTAACAATTGAAGAGTCTATATTGTAATATATACGTCGAGACCCCTCTTCAACTAACACTTTAGTAACAGATCCACTTTGAAGGCTCATTATCAAGTCTGAATACGGAACAATCTTTGGAGACGGCAATGCTGTTAATTTCAAAAACAGGAAGCAAAGCCCCAGCACAATAGACATTGAGGTGAAAAATGCCATTCTTCTAATGTTCTTCCTTATAAAGGTTCCCACCTCATTCAATATGGATTTCATTGAAACTTTTTTCATTCTCATAGCTAATAACCGTAACCTCGGACGTAATCTCAATGAGAATCTCTTTCTTAAATTATTGCTTTGCCCTTTACCAAACTGGGTCTTTCTGTCTCCTCTACTTCCATTCATCAGTGGCTCAATTTCATTGTTACGAGAAAGGCCATGTTGACACTTACAATAATAAGGAAACCTCAATAAGGAAATTTCACTTTGTCTATTAGAATACCCAAGCTTCTTGTTCCAAAGCAACCGATGTTGAGATTTGGTCCATTGCTTAAACCCCAGAGAAGGAAAACGAAATGAGCTAGTGCATAAACCTCCATATGCCCCAAAATATTTTCTTTGTGCTATATTATCTCCCAAATTATTATCTTGGGTAAAAAATAAACTAGCACTGGAACCAGCAGATAAACAAGCCATGCCTATTTGACAATAGAGCTATATATCCAGAAAATCAGCTAGTGCCCACTAAACTACATTATCCAATCAAAAGTTTGAAGCTTGGAGATACAAGGAAGACAAAGGAGCAAAAGATTTTGTAAGAGCTATTATATTTCATGGAGACAAGAAGGGTATTACCAGTTTACCTGATA
Organism: Cercis canadensis; assembly: GCA_003255065.1. Classification (NCBI taxonomy): domain Eukaryota; kingdom Viridiplantae; phylum Streptophyta; class Magnoliopsida; order Fabales; family Fabaceae; genus Cercis; species Cercis canadensis. The sequence goes on from QAOA01002296.1 coordinate 353,292, forward strand.
TGCCAGCTCGCAGAGAAGGATAACTAACCAAAATGAAACGGAAATTCTGGTGTGGTGGCTGTGGTGTCCGGTAAACGAGGAAGATGAGCAACAAAGTGGGTTTCTTCGTATTCATGAAACAAAAAGTGGGCTTGAAGAGTATTGGTTAATGAGAGATGTCCACATATTGAGTTTTGTAATTGGGGCCTCAAAAACTTTGGAAAAGAACTGGTTTTCTTTTTTTTTTTTTNTTTTTTTTTCCTTTTATGGCAGAATATTGGTATTCGGGTAGTATGATTATGATATAAAGCTAGGTTGGGCTTCCTGCTCTCAAATGGAGGATTGGGCTTAACCGTTTAATACTGGATGGGTTGGCCTAGAGCTACATGGGTTTGACGCAAGCGGGCGTCATTGTGTCCAATGAGATGCATTGTCAAAAATTGTTAATGATATTAGTTCAACTGATAAGGACGAAAATACTTCACTTGTAAGATTTATGTTTGATTCATGTTGTTAGCAATTCCCCTTGATATATTATTTGTAAGTATCACGGTAAGTCTTTGCTTGAGGTTGTGATATATCATAGCTTTAAAATATGGTAGCCTCTTTTTATCTTACATTTTTTTCTACCAAAAAGAAAAAATTCAATAAAAAAGTTTAAAACCATCTATTTTGAGATTAGTAGTGTTTTTTTTTTTTTTTGGTTACATAGAAATGCAATGCACTGGGGAAAGGAAAAAGAAGTACATAACAGGANTAACAAGAATAAAACCTATGACACCAACTCTCTAGTTCTTATGACTAGACCCACAGGTCATGGCTAAGACTAGTAGTATTTGCCATCTTGATGGACGTTCTTTACATGTTTACCTAGATATACTTCAAGTGGAGGAAATATTGATGCATCCTGCATTTGTAATCAGTAAGTAGAAAGTACAGTGAAAAACTCACCCATAAACCTCTATGCTTGAACTTTCTCAATCTTGTTTTTCTTTCCTTAAAAATTCATTCTATATTCACGCACCTCAAACATTTATTACACATTAGATTATCATTTAATTTAAATACATGATATCGATGTTTGTTATTTGTATATATCCCAGGGTTCATGAAAAGAGCCAAAATTGAAATTTTGTATTTTGGTGTGTGCCTTCTCTCTTTTGGAGGAGAATTGTGAGCTTTAACTATCTGAAATTTGATTTTCTGGCTGTCTCCATGTAATATTTATTTTCCTACAGCAAACGAGCCAAATGATTCAGATATAATGTGTATATTGCATTAGTGTGCTTAAAAAGCACATGTAAAGCTTACGAGACAAGTAAAAAGGATTGAGATACAACGTAAAACCTACTAGGATAGAAACACGAAGACTTTAACAGTACTAATCCAAACTCTATCACCATCATTATCAAAGCCATCTCTCTAAGAAAACCTCTATTTTTCCCAATGTGTTTACTATCAGCCTCGCAATCACACTTTCATAAGTTTATACCTTTGCACATTGATTAATTGTTAAGTTGTATCGCATGCGCAATCACACTTTCTAAAGTGCTAATTGTTAAACAGAAAGCAGAAGAGTATGATGGAGGTTGAGATTAAATGCCATGTCAGCATTTGAAAGTCAAGTTAGTTAGGCTTTAGTCAAGGCAGTTAAGTTAGTTATTCTTCAAGTCAGTTAGTAGAGTTAGTTGAGATGTAAATCTCTAGAGTTCTCCAGAAAAGGCTGAGCAACAATTGCATGAAGCCATATATATATATATATATTGATGTTGATGTACAAATCAATCAATAAGATGAATTCATTTTAGATCTCTCAAATTACAGTTTCATTTTCTCTCTAGTTTTTCACACTTGTGCATAATTGCTTTTCTTCAAGGTCTTCATTCTGCATAATCGTCTTATTTCTGTTTAACACTAATGAAAGCAGTGTAATGAAGTTTTTCTTGCAACTAAGGTATTCACATTCAACCCAAATGGCTTTTGTTTCTGAACGCATGAGTGTATAGTTATCTTAATGATGCTCATATATACACTACAAGAAAAAACGCTTTTTCTCACAAAAGAAATATGTGAGAAAAAGGAAAAAATTCTGTGAGAAATATTGTTCTCATGGACTTTCTCATGGATTTAGGTCCGTGATAAAAAGTGGTGTGACAAACTAAGTTTGTCACGCAAATTATCATTCGTAAGAAATTTCTCACAAAATAACTCCCAGAGAAAATAGAAACATTCCATGAGAAATATGAGCGAAGTCTCACAAGGTCGTGGATTTTCTCACGGAATAAGTCCGTGAAAATTTTTTCTCACATACTTTATTCAAGAGAAAGCCTGTAAAAAGTTACAAATTTTTTTTTTAAAATTTTCTCATGGACATTTCCATAAGAAATTCCATGAGAAATTCTTCTACACTCACCCCCAATATGTTTTTCTTCAACAGCACAAGCAGAATAACAGTAACAGTAGCATGACAGAATGCAATCCAAATTTATATAAATTAAAGAATTTATACATAAAAATAATGTAAAGAAAACATATACAAAAAGAATGTTTACATATCTCTAAGTTCTACTAAAGTTTCAAAACCGTGAGAAATGAGAGTTGAACATAAAATGTAGCGTCAAGAGCAATGATATAAACATAAGTTCTTTAACACAAAAACACAACACATTAGTAGACAAAATTTCAGCAAAAAATATTTAAAAAGACAACATAGAAGAAAATGCAGCTATGTAATTAACAATAAGTACATGAATTATGTTGTTCAACCAGTATAAATATGTACCTAGAGAAACAAAAGAGAGGTTCTAAAAAATTTAATTGACCTATTTGCTCCCAAAACTCTACCGTCCTATTAGTGGAACAATTACTTCAAGAACAGTTCTAAAATCGGGGACTATCCGAGTGTTAATCTTATGCAATTCACTCTCAGACTAGTTTCTAAGTTAACCTAACTAACTTATCATATATAACTCTAAAGTGTATTCATTCCAAAAGTTTTCAATATATATTATGCTCACAATCCATATCATTACAAATAAGTTACTATCCAACATATCCTCCATCACATTACAAACAAAATTATACAAACAATTTATATATAACATACAACAATAGCCCCAAATAGAATTCTTAAAATTTCAACAATTTCACACATACNTCCATATCATTACAAATAAATTACTATCCAACATATCCTCCATCACATTACAAACAAAATTATACAAACAATTTATATATAACATACAACAATAGCCCCAAATAGAATTCTTAAAATTTCAACAATTTCACACATACTTTAATTTAATAAATTACTCTCTAAACCCCACAAAATTAAAATTCATTCATACTAATTCAAAAAAATAACAAAAAATATCCAAACCCTCTACATATGTCATACATCAAAAGCCCTCAAAAAATTGGAACAAAAAAAAAATCCACAACTACTTCAATTTTAACATTGAAATTCAGGTTCAACATCAAAGGTAAACTCATAAACCAAACCACTATCAACTTTATAATTCATCAAATATCCATCCATAACCAATCTACACTTAAACTAGTAAAAAAATATAGATAAAACCCACTAATTTTGTGCATCATTGAGAAAGAAATTGTAAGAGAAATTCTGAGAGAATTGGAGAAAAATGACCTACCTCAACTTTAACGCTTCAAAAGAAGGATGTAGACTGTCTACACACGCCAGAAAACGCCCTCAAGTCACCGAAAACCGCCGCCCATTTCCATTGTTGAAGAGAAATTGCCGAGATAGAGGAACTTTTCTAACTTGCAAATAAGAAAGATGAGTCTTAAGGATGGGTATAATTTCCAGATTTTTCATGAACGTTCTCACAGAAAAAGTCCGTGAGAAAATCCTGCCCAAATTTCAAGCCTTTAATGAAACAGTGCGTTTGGATTCTCACGGAAAAAGTTCGTGAGAAACCTCATCCAAAAACTATGTGTTCATGTTTCTCAAGGACGGATTGTTCGTGAGAAACATAAATGACATGTACTTTTGGGATTTCTCACGGATTTGCATTGTGAGAACGTTTTTCACGCCACATTTTGGCCATACTCTCTTGGAATTTCTCACGGATTTGCATCATGAGAAAGTCCTTCATTTTAAGCTTTCGTGACGAAATCCTATTTTTTTCGTGAGAATTTCTCACAGAATTTGTGTTCGTAAGTAAAATCTATTGTGATACTTAATAGAAATATCAAATAAAGCTTATTTTTCTAACAATACAAATTTGATAATGCATTGAAGCAAGCTTGAAACTCATTGAACTCATTTTTGGTGACCTATAAAATTTTCCTAAGGTTAGTGTGTATGTACCAACAATTTTTCATAATATTAATCATTACTAGGTCAATAACATGCAAATCTAATAACACATCTTTTGGTTACTAAAGAGCTAATATTAAAGATTTTATTATTGTTATGTATTCTCATTTTTTTTTGCTCAGCACGTTATACTCATTTGTAATTAAAGAATCATTATTAAATATATACTGTGAAAACCAAAACCAAGAAACAATTTTGCCTTTTTCTCTTTCCTGGGTGTCCCAATCCTTGAGATTCCTTTGGTACTAGTTAGAAATTATCCTTTGTTGCAAGTGGCTTTGAAAGTGTTGATCATTTTTCTGAAGATTAGGCTTTCCTTCAGCTTTTTCCTGAAATTTGAAGAGTAAGTCAATGTGGACCCAATATCCATGCAATGTGGACGTGGAAAGCAAATTGGGGAACACGAATAAGGGAATCTTGTCTTTTCATGTGCGGTGGGAGGGAATCTTGGAGCCCTCCTTTTTTGTCACCCACGAATCTTATCAACAAACAGACGTACGCTTCCCAGCCACACATTCACCACACAACATACGATTCGACCAAGCTATTTGCGTGATGCTATTCTTGTGCTAATCATATAGAGTTTGAGTTGAAACGTGAAATTAATAGGTTCTTAAGATAATTTTAATATTATAGGCTTTTTAATATTAAATTTTAACATAAAAAATTTAATAGTGTTAAAAAAATGTCTTTCAAATAATATATTATACGAGAAATTTAATCATTTCACACTTTATAATAGATACCTACTTAAAAGATATTTTATTTTAGCATTATTGGTTCTTTTATGTTAAGTTCTAGCATCACACAATAATAAGCTCTATTTTTTACTAATATTAATTTAAGAGACATAAATTTAAAGTTTAAATATCTTGTAGGTATTTGTAATTTGGACAAATTTTGAATAAGGTCTTTATAATTTTTTTTTTTTTAGAGTCTTTATAGTTTAATTTTTTTTTAATTGAGCCTCTGCTATCATCTAGTAATTATAATTTTATCATTTTAGTGCTAATGTAACAAATGATTTGTTTATATGATAATAAAAAAAGTTGACGTGGTACCAAAGTGACATAAAAATTATCATCTCATCAAATTTTGGCTCAAAAAAATACATAAAAAAGTTGATGAGATATCAAATTTTGTGCCATTTTGACACCATGTTAGTTTCTTTTATTGTCACATAGACAAGTCATTTGTCATGTTAGCGACCCAATTAAAAAAAATTTAAATTATAAAAACTTCAAAAAAAAAAAATTATAAAGACTTGATTCAAAATTCGTTCAAACTATAGAGACTTGTAATATATTTAAACCTAAATTTAAATGTAAAACTTAATTTTTATCAAAAAAATATAAAGATTAAAATTTCTTAAGTTTTTAATATAATTATTTTTGTTTGGAAAAATGAATCTTAAGTATGAGAAGGAATTTATTTTCTTTTTTAGTTTGTCACATAGGAAATGACTAACCTACATTCAAATTATTTGGTTATCATTATTTTCTTTAGCAATGTAATTATTGTGTCAGTAAATGATTATCAATTTATCCTATTCAATACTCTCTTACTTTAAAAATTAGCCGCATTTGCTCAAACTTTTTTATAATAAAAAAAAAAATTTGAGCCATGTAGTTAATTTTATCATTTTAATATGCAACAAACTACAAAGAAAATAAGTTAAATTTTAGGAGAATGATATTAGAGTTTTTTTATTTATAAATGTTGGATGCAACCAAAATTTAATTAAAATATTTCTTGATATTATATAATTTTTTATTTATATTTAAACATATAAATTATATATTAAATAAAATAACATACGTGTTATAAATAATAGTTACGTATATGAATATAATCGTATAATAGAAAATATTATACCTAAAATTAATTTTATTTTCCCTAATTGTTTTTCCATATCACTCTTTTAAGTAATGTCGTAAATAGAATAATACACGTCTATTTATTCCGTTGCTTTTCCCTACCTAACTCCAGATTCCTCGCACGCGTGATTCTCACAATTTCTGGGCGTAGCTAAAAAGAAGGAGGAGCACGTAAACAGAGAGGGTGGTTTGGTAAATTCAACACCGACACGTGGCAATATCTGAAGGATGCTTCATAGCCCTATATAATGAGCTCCTCCACGTTACGAGTGTTCCGACTCCACAGAAACTCTTTGATCGAAGCCTCAAATTCTTTGGCTATTTTCTGCCTCTCACCATTGCTGTTTGCCTCTTGAATTTCTTGGCTACAAGGCTTTGATATTAGGGTTTTCTTGAATTTTCCTTCTGATTTCGCCCTCTGGTTCTCGAAATTTTGAATTACTGTAAGCCCATTATGATTCGTTAAATTTCTGTAGAATTTTATCTTCCTCTTAAACGATTCCATTGTTGATTCTTCTTCTCTATTTTGGTTCAGGTTAATTTGGATAACAGGTTCTGATTACGAAAGGGGATATCAGAGAAGCTTAATTGGTTCTGCAATTGTTTAATTTGTAAGTATCAATTTTTTCTTGATAATTACCATTGAGCTGATTAATTGCATTCCTTCATCTCTGGTGGAAAGAGGGATTAAAGGGAGGAATGCGGGTGCTTTTCTTTATATTTATTGGTTTGTTTGTATTTTTGATGAATTGGGTTTTTGTTTCATATCAATGATTTAAGCGAAACTTGAGGCCTGGCTTTTATTTTAAAAATATTTGGAAGTGTAATTTTTATTTATTTATTTATCATAAGCCTTTTGCCTCGTTCTTCTTCTCTTTTGTGCTGTGGAGATGTGGGGAGGTAGAGTTCTGCATTTGTGGTGGTAAACTTACTATTTGTCTCTGATATTTTCTTTTACGTAGGAGAATAGAATTATCAAAAATTTGCTAAATTTTCTGCATGATTTTCAATTTTGAAACTTGCTCAACAAATTGTCACATTCTAATCGAGGTTAAGAACTAGTTGAATCATTAAAAGGAAAAAAGTGTTTTTGTTGTGAAGAATACTAGTCTTCTAGATTTTGGAGTGTTTTTTCTATTACTGTTTAATATTTTTATATATAGCATGCATATGATAAGGTGGTTTTGATATATGGCTTCTCTTACTGCTACCTGTGTACCTCTTATTTTTCTTTCTTAGCTCTTGTTTATATCAAATTTGGTTACAGCTTTGTATTGCATTCTTTGTATTTCTGTTGTTTATATCAAATTTGGTTACAGTTCTGCTAGTTACTAACAAGGTTAATTTGTTACAACTTATAAGGTTTTCTCTTTCCTTATCAGTTCATATCTCGTGATTCTTTATTTCAGTCAATTAGTTCTGTTGCATTAAAAACTGATCAGTTTTGTTGAAATAAATATGAAGTCTTTCTGTCATTGATTTGTGGTTCATTGTTTTGGCAGGAAGTTCTGAATGAGCTGATGGAGTCCAAAGGTGGGAAGAAGAAGTCTAGTAGTAGTAAATCCTTATGCTACGAAGCTCCTCTCGGTTATATCATTGAAGACGTTCGACCATACGGTGGAATCAAGAAGTTCAGATCTGCTGCATACTCCAACGTAAGTTCCTTTTTTATTTCTTTTCATAATTGGAGATTATTATCACTAAAATGGCCTTTGATTTACCACCATCTTGTTTTCTTGTGCAGTGCGTCCGCAAACCATCCTGAGATTTCTTTGGTTGTTTCATAACCCCTAGGTTTTGCACCCTGTTATTAGTCTACTTGCCTTCTCCTTCTCCCTCTTCCTCTCCTTGTTGCTTCCCTTGTTTTCTTGTTCTCTGTCTACGTGGTGACATTTGCTTCTTCAAGTCAAGATGGCCTTGACGTGCTCTGCTATTGGTTTTGAAGGCTATGAAAAGAGGCTTGAGATATCTTTCTTTGAGCCTGGCATGTTTGCTGATCCCAGAGGTTTAGGCCTTCGATCTTTGTCTAAAGACCAGGTGGATGAGATTCTGAAACCAGCAGAGTGCACCATTGTTTCTTCACTGTCGAATGATTATGTTGATTCTTACGTTCTTTCAGAATCTAGCCTATTTGTCTATCCTTATGAAATTATCATCAAAACTTGTGGGACTACCAAACTGCTTATGTCCATCCCAGCCATTCTTAAGTTGGCTGATGCTCTTTCCCTTGCTGTGAAATCTGTGAGGTACACTCGAGGAAGCTTCATTTTTCCTGGGGCGCAGCCATTCCCACATCGTAGCTTTTCAGAGGAAGTTGCTGTTCTTGATAGCTATTTTCCCAACCTGGGTTCAGGCAGCAAAGCATATGTGATGGGTGACCCTGACAAGTCACAGATTTGGCACATCTACTCTGCTTGTGCACAGCTGCAGTGCTCATCAGAAGCAATCTACACTCTAGAGATGTGCATGACTGGCTTAGACACAAAAAGGGCATCTGTGTTTTTCAAAAGCAATACATGTTCAGCAGCTCGGATGACTGAAAATTCTGGGATCAGGAAGATTCTTCCTCAATCTGACATATGTGATTTTGAGTTCGATCCATGTGGATATTCAATGAACGCAATTGAAGGGAATGCAATTTCCACTATCCATGTCACCCCAGAAGATGGTTTCAGTTATGCAAGTTTTGAAGCAGTGGGCTATGATTTTGAAGACATCAATCTGACTGAGCTTGTAGAAAGGGTTTTAGTGTGCTTCCAGCCGGCTGAGTTTTCTGTTGCTTTGCACACTGATGTGCATGGTGAAACACTTGTTGACAAATTTCCCCTCGACTTAGAAGGGTACTACTGCGCAGAGATGAGCAATGAAGTGCTCGGAGCTGGTGGTTCTGTTGGATACCATAGTTTTATTAGAGCTGGAGGCTGTCCATCTCCAAGGTCTATTCTGAAATGCTGCTGGAGTGAGGACGAGAAGGACGAGGAAGCGGGAGAGTTCTAATTCTGGATTTGATCTTTTGGTGTGTTTAGTCTAATTACTTAAATAAATCTTGGGGTTATGTTGTAAGGGTGGCACAATGAACTTGCTATATGTGTTTATTTATTAGTCAATTATGAGTTTCTATTATTACTTTGGTTTTTCTCAGACTTGTCAAGTGTGTAACAGATACTGACTCCATGATGGAGGTGTTGGACCTGTATTTTATTGTTGAAATAATGCTATTCGTATTGTAATATTTATATCTTTTTCTTCTGTGGTTTTGGTCATTAACACAAATGCATTATTTGGCAATTCTAGACTTAAGGCAGCACCTTTCTCACAGCTGCGCTTCTGGTTGATGCGCAGGTTTTTGTGCTTGGTTTCAGTGTGAGAATTCTTTTGGTTATATCAGCCTGCACTATTTTGAGCCTCATGGAATTTTGATTTTAGTGGTCATAGATGTAACATTAGCAAACCTCAGGGTTTGGCCTGATGGTAAGAGATGTAATAAGTTCATCCAAAGCTAGCTGAGATTCGAGTCCTGGGACTTAGCACCCATGATAATTTTTCCCTTAAATGCAATGTAGGGAGTGCATCCTTAAGATCGCTTAGGTGCGCAAAAGCTAGTCCGAAAATACCCTTAAAAAAGATGCAACTTTATCAAATCTTTTTTGGTACTAGCAAAATTCGATTCACAGCAATGTTTAATGAGCAATTGTGTATGGATATTGCATTGGAGTGATTCTATCTGTTGGGCTGGACTAATGTCCAACACAAACTTTGTTAGGTACGTTGCATATATTCTGAGAATTTCAAGTGCAACAGATAAACATCTAGTGGAAGCATACAATGGAGAGCAAATCATGTTCGGAATCTAATAAAGAAGTAGGAATATATGAGAGCAGTCATGCACATTCATTCATTGACTGAGAGTTTCTTAAGTGGCTAGAGTTTTCTTTATTCTTGATAGGACCTTGTCATTTGTCAATCCTTGTAGTTGGGCCTCAAGAATCATGTGATTAATATGTGCTCTAAGAACAAAACTTTATCACGTCAAGGAATTAATTTGGTATTGGAATTTGTTCTTTCTACTAAAGAATGATTGCCAATGCTGAACGTGTATGCTTATGCAAAGCCAAAGGCGTATGAGAGATGACTAATTGTTGTTTCTTATATTCGCATTAAAAGAAAAAAAAATTGTTTCTTTTCTCAGTTATTCTTAATCGATTTATCTCGATTATTGTTTTCCTAAATTGTATATGCCTCTAGCTTAAAAAATTTGTAATGATTATCGATTTTGACTGATGTTAATTATTGTTCAAATATAAGTAACAAAGCACAAATAATTAAGGAAACTCTTAAAAAAGTTGAGTCTCAAGTTTGAATCTCCATTTTATATCCTTGGTTGGTTAGTGGACGAAAAATTAAAAGTCCATTCAAATGTAAAAATAATATTTTTCTTTATATAAGAGATCCAAATTTAGTTGCACAAGTTAGTGGTATGCTTGAATTTTTTATCTCCAATAAATGCAAAACCAATTTTTTTTTTTTTTTATTAAAGTGGGTTTCTAAATCTCATTCATTAAACTATGTGCAATCACATATGTTAAATGAACCAAATAGCCTGTAATTGAGTAATATTGAGATCGTTCTCAAGGCTTGTGAGTTTTGTGTTTGAACTCATAACTGTAGCCAAAGAACCAAAAAAACATATGTTAAATGAAATCAACATTGTGAGTACAGTCATTTAGCAAGGAAAAATTAAAAAAAACCAAGAAGAAACCAACCACCTCCTACCTAGGAGGGTAACTTACGAATGAATCTCCACAATCTCAGCTAGTCAACAAGCGCTGAAGTCCCTTTCTAAGAATAGCATGAAACGTGTCCTTGAAAGCATATGTTAAGGAGGCAAGTAGCATAAATTGTAATTTAAGTAGTTGAAAAGAAAAACACGTGTTGAGCAAATGCGATGCTTTCAAAAGCTATATATACATCGATCTCAACAGCGAAACAGATGTGCATCTCACTCAATTCTCAAATTTCAAAACAATTCTTGATCTTCAGTTTATAACATTTTCAATTCAAAGATGGATTCCCAGAATAAGGTGGCATACCATGCTGGACAGGCAAAGGGCCAAGCTGAGGTAATCTACTTAGTACTCTCAAATACTCTAGTTTCTAGCTACTAGCTAGCTGTGTCTTAATTTTGATTTAATTAACTGTGATAAACAAAAATCATAAACTATACGCTAGATTATTGTGACGAAATTTGATTTTAACCGAAAAAGGTTTAAGTGTGATGATCTAAACTCAGATTTTTTCAGTTATATAATGTCTAGATGTTGTGACAAAGTTTGTGTACAAGTCATTTTTCATTTTGATTACTCATATGGTGTGTGTCACAGTAGTTTTCTTAATATTTATTAATCATATATGTTTTTCTGTGTATTACAGGAAAAGACAAACACAATGATGGACAAGGCTGCCGATACCGCTCAGTCTGCTAAAGAATCCATGCAAGAGGTTCTAATTTTAAACTGTCCACATTAATTTGAATCTTCGAAATTGATTATAGGGTGTGATTTGAGGTCGTTGATTTAGGTTAGGGTTTTGCACGAAAACATGAAATTCATTATGATCATTAGATAAATGATTGTGGTGGAAACTTCGACCAACTTGAAAATAAAGTTTTTACAATTTCTTACTGGGTTGTAAATTTGGAAATCGAGTAAGATTCTACTAAAAATTAAATTTAACAGCTTGAATTCAACTGGTGCGATAGTTTGTGCAATATATTAGTGTATAATAAGCATTTCTCTTTTGTATATTATATGGGCAGAAAGATTGGCAATTGTGTAGCATAAAACTTGTAAATACTCTGGTATAGAGCTAGTGAAAATACAGCTCATTAACAATAGAAGAAAAAAAAAAGTAATTCTTGTTTTATTGTGTGTAGGCTGGTCAGCAAATGATGGCTAAGGCACAAGGAGCTGTTGATGCAATCAAGGATGCAACTGGGATAAACAAACCAAACTAAATGGATGCATTGTGCTGGAGTTGGTTTCCCTTGACATTCCTAAATGCCTTGCTGTTTCATCTGTAGATGTCTGTTGCAGTTCATCTCAGGGATAGTAAAAGGATGACTCCATTTCATTTCTAATGTAATCATTTCTGTCATAAATCTAGTGAAACCAATTGTTTTTTTTTTTTTTTTTTTTTTTTTTTNTTTTTTTTTAATGAGAACATACAATTTTGGATTCAAAGTCTCCAGAAAATAAAGAAGAAAAGAAATTCCTATATTCAACTAATGAAGAGCATTTTTCTTACAAGTATAGCTATCCAAAGTCACTCTATCACCTCTTGTCATCTCTTGCTTTTTTTATTTCTCTTTTTCTCTCTTTACAGGCTTCTCTCCTTTTTTGCTTTATTTGCCCGTGCATGTATGGGTATGCAACTAGTATCAATCTAAAATGCATCACTCACATTCGCATTCTTACAAACCATGATGCATATTTTCAGTTTTAAACTTCAAATTTGCAAGTCCCATAATTAAACTTATATTCACATTCTTAAAAAATAGGAAGCATATTACAGAATTAAACACTTAAAATTTTAAATTAATTTAAAAATCATATATAGCATGAGTATAAGACTAGTTGATGCAATTTGTAACAAAGAACTGGTTTATTGATAATTGATTGTTTTACAATGCAACCTAGCATACTTAAAATAATCACAAGACTACAAGATTCCTCCTAAACAACTACTACCCAATATGACAATAATACTAATTGAAAGATAACTAAGAAACTATGATAATAACAAGAGATGATGATAAGAGACCTATCTACTTACAACTCCTACAGCTCATGCTTATCGTATTATTACTCCCCTCTTCAAGTAGTTCCTTGTACGGAAGGAAAATGTGTTCTAACAACTAGCCCACTATTATAATCCCAAACCTCTTGCTTCCCCGCGGTGATCATTAGCAATTGTGTGACTTCTTGCATTTGTATCCTGGAGTAAAACACTCATCACAATTGAAACACAGCCATTTTTCTCTCCTTTTCTGCATCTCCCATGTCAACCTCTTAGGAATTGCAGAAGGTTCCTTGTTGATGGGCAGCATTCCTACATCATCATGGATCGCGCGTGACAACTGATCATTTTTCATTCTTGCACAATCAATAGCATCCCTTATGGTCTTAGGCTTCCCCATCCTCACATCTCCTGCAAATTCATCCTTCAACCCTCCCACAAAGGCTCCAATCAATGCCTTTTGGGGCCAAGCTTGCACCCGATTGGCCAAGCGCTCAAATTCGTGCAAGTAGTCGTGCAATGACTGGCTGTACCCTTATTTAAATGTTCCCACACCAGTCAAACTAATTTGATTGTCTATTCACACTTTTTTTTTTTGTGATTGCTAAGCTACACCTCCTCTTAGAGGGAGTGTAGTGCTACCCACCCTTTCATTAAGGGTTTTTGGTGAGACCCAGAAGCCAAATTTGGTGTCGTTGTAAAGATCTATACTGAGTAACTTAATATGTAGAATACATAGTTTCTTACAAAATGCAAGTATATCACGATATAAAAAAACGTAGCAAACAAAAATTTTAACTTTTGCCAAAAAAAGGAATATGACATGTTTTCCTATATCATGTTGTTTTTGTATTTTATAAAGAACTGTGTATTCTGTCACCTATTGAATAACTCAATTTTTTCGACAACTTCTCAACGACACTAAAATCACTAAGTGGATCCTACTAGATTATCCTTTTTTTTTTTGTTAGCTTAGCAAACACCCCTTTTTTTTTTTTTTTTTTTTTTTTTTTTTNGGCTACACAATAAGAAATAGATTATCCTTTTTCCAAATTCTCATTCCATCTGCTTTGAATGAGATTTGGATACAAGACTTCCATGATAGATTACCGAGTGCTAAACATTGGGGTGTCTTGAGAACATCTAGTCATATTTTTACTTCATGCCAATTACTCCCCATTTTTTCCACAATCATTTTCTTGCATTTTATGAAAACAAATTAGATTTTTTTTTTTTTTTTTTTTTTTGTTGTNTGGTTGCTTTAGGAAAAAAAAATTGAATATGCTATTAATTGTTTAAAAACTTTAGTTAGAGTCTTATCTCATGTCATGGGAATCCAAGAATCCCCCCATCCCCCAACATGAGATTTTTTTTGTGGAAAACTTGCCCTAAAACTATTCTCAAGAATCTTACTTGCCTAGAAATATTTTTTTTGAAACATTGTATCAAACATAGAAATTTTAGTTTTCCAAATTGTGATTCCCAAAAAACTAAAAAAAATTCTTGTACCAAATGCTCCCTAACTTTAGAATGGGATAATCTTCATTTATCACTTTTGTCTACCAAAAAAAAAAAAAAAAAAAAAAAAAACTCTCGGTGACATTTCTACTGTTAATAAAGAACAAATGAGCAGTTTTTCATCTTCATATATATATTTTGATCCAAACATTTCATAAAATACCCTCATCTATGTGAAGATATGTAGAATAAATAATAATAAGTTTTAGGTTATGATTTAATTACCCCTCAAAAAAAGGTTATGATTTAATTAAGCCATTAAAATAAATAATTTTTTTAAAGTAATTAAGTCTGTGCTTTTGAGAGAAACGAAGATTAAATATTAAACTCGGAAATTGTATATATTATCACTGATAATAATGATAGAGCACTAATTTTCTGATTTATGGAAGATAAGTTCCATGAGGATGTCCCTAAATTAGCCACATGAGATGCCTCTTATACCATATGGTCTTTCTTTATCTCCTGAATCAGTTAATGTGGCACGTGCATGATCAATAATCTAAGAAAAAACAATTCTAATGTATTTTCATATCAGATGATTTTATTTTTAATTAGAAAATAGAAAAAAAAAACAAGAAATATAGAAGATAGACAAGTATATTCATTTTTTTTTAGTTTTAACTAAATGGTACTATCAGACTAATTTTTTTACACTGAGATTAAGTTTTTTCCCAAATGATCTGTCTTTGTATGCTCAATGTGCATTCCTTGACTTAGAATTTGTCTCAGCAATGGGAGGCTTCAAATTAGCAACAACCTACCTATAAAAATAGCAATGAATTCTTCTTCACATATCTGTGGTCAACCGTTCTAAATGCCCCTTCTTAAGAATCATATGACATGTGTCCCTAAAAGCAAATTTTAGGGTACCACATGGCACGCTAAAATTTGGGTAACTAAACCAAGTGTAGAGCAATGGAATGCTTTTAGGCACTATATATACAGCTTAGTGGAGTTGGGATATGCATCTCAATTCTCATACTCAAACAAACATTTCTTGATCTTCAACTTTCATATATATCAATTCAAAGAAGATGGATTCCCAGAACAAGACAGCATACAACGTTGGACAGGCCAAGGGCCAAGCTCAGGTGTGTTTAATTTTATCTCTATTTTAATCTCCCGGTGCTCGAATTACTCATTTTGTTAATCAATCAAGAAGTTTTTATTAGGACTTGAACTTAAGATTTCTACCCGAGTATACCCAATAACTAAGTTTGCAGACTATAATGATATATTCTTTTGGGTGCATTGCAGGAAAAGGCTGGCAACTTGATGGACAGGGCTGGCAATGCTGCTCAGTCTGCTAAAGAATCCGTGCAAGAGGTTCAAATTTTGATTTGTCTGAAATTCTACATTAATTTGGGTCTTTGAAATAGATTAATAGTGTCTGATTTGTAATATGGGTCTCAGACTTAAGAAGTGAGTTC
Source organism: Cercis canadensis (assembly GCA_003255065.1). Classification (NCBI taxonomy): domain Eukaryota; kingdom Viridiplantae; phylum Streptophyta; class Magnoliopsida; order Fabales; family Fabaceae; genus Cercis; species Cercis canadensis. The sequence continues at coordinate 369,236 of QAOA01002296.1, forward strand.
ACATTTATTTTATAAAATGGATTCATCCACATGAGTAATGTTTATTTTGTTATTGTGTGTAGGCTGGTCAGCAGGTGAAGGCTAAGGCACAGGGAGCTGCTGATGCTGTCAAGGATACAATCAACAAGAACTAAGCTCTGTCCGATTTCACTCAGATTTCTTGTTCTTGTTTTTTGGTTTTCTAGGGCGTTATGTTAAATTGATGCCCTTTTTTAATATTTGTCTTTTGTGTTTCCAGCAAAGAAGAGAACTCCTCTAAGAGTTCTAACTCTTTGTTTGTGAAGCTCCTATTTAGGATGCTTGTGAATAATCTTTTGTTTTAGAAAGATCTCTGAGATGTAATTCTCATGATAATTCATTAATCAATGAATTGCATTTAGAATTTTTATTTATATATGTCTTGATCCTCAGTGAGAAGAATAGTAGATTGATTTCAATTAGAAACAAGCACGTACTCTTCCTTTCACAGCGAAAGCACTATCTCAAATATACAGAAGCACTGTTGATACTTCCCCAACTCACACCACTCGATCTTGAAGAGTGGTTATTAAAAAAAAAATTAATAATTTGAGAGGCTAACGACACCTGGCCTCTCTTAATCATAAGACCTTAAGGTATTAGTTATTAAGAATTCGGTAAAATAAAATCTTGAATAAAATTTTACATTCCTTAATCTTTAAGAAAGGCCACATAATTGATTGACGAGTAATGCTAATTATAGAACATTTACAATAACAAATATACACAACTGCAAAATCTCATATGTGAAACCACTAATACATACATTTGTGCACTTTTCTTAATTGATATTCCAATGATCTAAGAACCTCAACTTAATCAGTTTGTCTATTTGCATCCACTATCCAATTAACTCCCAAAGTATACCAGAAGTTGTACCTAACTTTATTATTATCTCAATTCATCCATCTAGTATCTCTCTAGAAGTGAGCTCAGTTTCGTAGATTATGTAACAATAGAGGACTTGATGTAACAATACCAATTGTATCAGGGAAAAGTAGATTATGTACTTAATATGTCATTAGTTTACCCATTCATTTGTTCATGAATCGTAGATGTAAGTAGTCTTTTATCCTTGGTTAAAACCTATCTATTTGTATACCATTTAAGTGCGCTTTTATACATATATATGCATTTAATTTATTAGAATATCACTAAAACTTTAGGCTAACATCTCAAGAAGGAGACCACGTTGATGTGCCACTAGACTTTTTCTCTTGGTTAACATTATCAGAAGTTTCAAATTGTTCATTTCTTCATATCCTGACTTCAAACATTCATTTTGTCTAACGAGATAGAACTTCATCTCAGCAAATCCTTTTTTATTCAATTTTAATTTTGAAATGGTAAAAGTTGGGACAAAACCTAGTCAGTGCAACAAATCAGGAACTAGTTTTTGGGTCTTTACAAATTGGGAACCATTCATCATGGACAAGCCTCCAAAAGTTGCCATGCTCTGCCTTGGGCTCTATTACCTGCTTTTATACGTGTCTCTCCATTTGCTGGTTGGCTTTTCCTTGAGTTAAATGAGGGAGCTCTATAATACGATGATAGTTATGAAAAAAAAATTGTAATGAACAATGGCACATTTGGTTTTACGATAGCTATGCCTTTACATGTGATCCTTTTGGGTTATAAAGATAACAACAATTCAGAAGCTGTGAAGGATGCAGCTGCCGAATCCGACCTCGGTACAATAACCATCTTGGACTTACAATCTTTCAATAGCGTGAGGGTAACACTAGCTGCCGACCATAGAAGAAACAATCGAATGAAATATAGAAATATCAAATATGCCTCATTACTTACAATCTTTATTCAATATAAACCATAGAAATTAAACCACAAGAAGTATTGGAGCAAACCACAATAAGACTAGAAATAATGAAAGTAGAATCATGAGGAAAAAAGAAAAAATTACCTACTAGAATCATATCAATGATAAGGATAAAATTTCTAATGATAAAGATAAAACTTGACTAAAAAATAAGATACGCTAAGAGAGATAAATTCAATTCTAATGATAAACTACTCTTGATAATAATAAACTATTTATCTAGATGAAATTAAATAAAATTTAATAAAGATAAAATTCTAATGTAACTCAATCTCTAATCAATATTTAATTTGAATTAGCATCAACAAGAAGAACTAGAGGAAACTTCTCTAGTTATTATCTCAAATAAAGTAACTACAATATTGAAAAAAAAATTATAAGAAAATCAATGAATAAATGAATTACTTAACTTTTACAAAAGTATTAAGAGATTTAATTTTATCCAATTCTGAACCTAAACATAATACAATAATCGGACTCTCAAACTTGAACAACCTCAAGAATTGATGGTATTGGAATATCCATCATCAGCAGCAGCGAGAATTGATAGCTGATGGCACTGGCTTCGTGTATCCGGCAGCCACAGGAGTCGAAGGTAACATGGGCATCTTATAATTGGAGTATCGACCAACGAAAGCACATTCCATGTAGTGCAAAATAGGAACAGAAGCAGATTTATCAATCTTAAAACACTTCATACCAAGTAGATAAGAAACATATGCATCGCAGCACGCATATTCAACTTGGTCATCGCTGAGGTTCCGTGCATCCCATGGACTCAAAGTAATCTTCATCGGCTTCTCCATGAACAACCCTAACAACTCAAGAGCCAAGTTCTTGAGCCCTTTAAGTCTCAGCTTTGAATCGTTGTACTTTCCCGCAGCTCCTTCAGCAACGTCTCTCACGCATGCAACTTGAAGTCCATGATCATGCATAAGCTTCTTCGCATCATTCTTGATTCCAACTCCGACGAAAGTGAAGTTCTTGTTGCCGAGAAAGTTGACAAGAGTGGCAGGGATGGTATCAGCGTGGAGGCATTGAAATATGAGACAGCGATGACCTACGCAAAGTTGAATAATGGCAACAGAGTGGCTGTTATTGGGACTAAGGCTTGCTGGGTATTCGGTATCAAGGCCAATGATGAGTTTGTGGAGACGATGTCTATGGAGGTGGTAAACGTTGAGAATCCAGCGATCAACAATAGCCGCAGAGGAGGTGACTATAGTTTGGATGTGATCTTCATGAAACTCAATAGAGTAATACTTGCTACTTGCAGCCATGCCTGCCCTCAGAAACAGATCAATGAAGTAATACAGGAAGTAGATACCTGCTCTCAAAAATTAAAAAGAACGATATAGGATGTAGCTATATATATATACGGTTTTTGAGAGTTATAGTCCTACTCCTATTAGGTGAACCGGAAAGGGAGATGGAAGGAGGCGTAATAGGGTTTGAGAGATTGTTAACGCGTGAGGTAAGGGTATATTTTTGAGTTTATTTTTTTTATTAGAAAAAAAAAAGTGGCAAGTGAGGACATAAAAAAAAAAAGAACAAAGAGGGTATTTTAGGGCATCTAAAAGTTTATGTCGTCTATACTTTTATATATAGTATAGATAAGGATATATATATATATATAGTATAGATAAGGATATATATATATATATATATAATTTAATATTTTTATATAGACAAATTGAAGACGCAGCCACATTGAAATTTTTTATAAATTGGTGCTTTGGCGTAGATGCCCTCAAATTTGCACTCGCACTTGCACTGCAAATTTGTGACCTAGTTTATAGAACTCCACAAACCAGATTAAATAATAATTTAGTCCACATTACAAATGAATTCTAAGATTAATTTGAATAAAAAAATGGGTAATGATAATAATAGAGGACTTGATGTAACAATACCAATTGTATAAGGGAAAAGTAGATTATGTACTTAATATGTCATTAGTTTACCCATTCATTTGTTCATGAATCGTAGATGTAAGTAGTCTTTTATCTTAAGTGCGCTTTTATGCATATATATGCATTTAATTTATTAGAATATCACTAAAACTTTAGTCTAACATCTCAAGAAGGAGACCACGTTGATGTGCTACTAGACTTTTTCTCTTGGTTAACATTATCAGAAGTTTCAAATTGTTCATTTCTTCATATCCTGACTTCAAACATTCATTTTGTCTAACGAGACGGAACTTCATCTCAGCAAATCCTTTTTTATTCTATTTTAATTTTGAAATGGTAAAAGTTGGGACAAATTAAAACTAGTCAGTGCAACAAATCAGGAACTAGTTTTTGGGTCTTTACAAATTGGGAACCATTCATCATGGACAAGCCTCCAAAAGTGGCCATGCTCTGCCTTGGGCTCTATTACCTGCTTTTATACCTGCCTCTCCATTTGCTGGTTGGCTTTTCCTTGAGTTAAATGAGGGGGCTCTATAATACGATGATAGTTATAAAAGAAAATTGTGTAGATACCTTATTTTGAGCCCAAATTCAAAGGCCCATTACTCCAAAGGTCTAAACCAAATCTACCATTAGCATATCATCATAATTTTTTTCAACACTCTTATAAATAATCCTTCCGTTATATGTATAGGATTTTTGACTCATCTTTCATTAATAACTCATTTTTAGCTCAAACCGATCTAACTTAATTTTCGGAGCCCGAAAATAAGAGTTTGACCCCTTCTTTCTACTTGTGTAAATTAGCTCGATCTCATTCAACCTCCGAGATTCACCCAACCTCGAGTTCAACTCAAACATTGTCAAATTGTAATGAACAATGACACATTTGGTTTTACGATAGCTATGCCTTTACATGTGATCCTTTTTGGTTATAAAGATAACAACAATTCAGAAGCTGTGAAGGATGCAGCTGCCGAATCCGACCTCGGTACAATAACCATCTTGGACTTACAATCTTTCAATAGCGTAAGGGTAACACTAGCTGCCGACCATAGAAGAAACAATCGAATGAAATATAGAAATATCAAATATGCCTCATTACTTACAATCTTTATTCAATATAAACCATAGAAATTAAACCACAAGAAGTATTGGAGCAAACCACTATAAGACTAGAAATAATGAAAGTAGAACCATGAGGAAAAATTAAAGAAAACTTTACCTACTAGAATTATACCAATGATAAGGATAAAATTTCTAATAATAAAGATAAAACTTGACTAAAAGATAAGATACGCTAGGAGAGATAAATTCAATTCTAATGATAAACTACTCTTGATAATAATATAACTATTTATCTAGATAAAATTAAATAAAAATAAAATTCTAATGTAACTCAATCTCTAATCAATATGTAATTTGAATTAGCATCAACAAGAAGAACTAGAGGAAACTTCTCTAGTTATTATCTAAAATAAAGTAACTACAATATTGAAAAAAAAAATTATAAGAAAATCAATGAATAAATGAATTACTTAACTTTTACAAAAGTATTAAGAGGTTTAATTTTATCCCATTCTAAACCTAAACAGAATACAATAATCGGAATCTCAAACATGAACAACCTCAAGAATTGATGGTATTGGAATATCCATCATCAGCAGCAGCGAGAATTGATAGCTGATGGCACTGGCTTCGTGTATCCGGCAGCCACAGGAGTCGACGGTAACATGGGCATCTTATAATTGGAGTATCGACCAACGAAAGCACATTCCATGTAGTGCAAAATAGGAACAGAAGCAGATTTATCAATCTTAAAACACTTCATACCAAGTAGATAAGAAACATATGCATCGCAGCACGCATATTCAACTTGGTCATCGCTGAGGTTCCGTGCATCCCATGGACTCAAAGTAATCTTCATCGGCTTCTCCATGGACAACCCTAACAACTCAAGGGCCAAGTTCTTGAGCCCTTTAAGTCTCAGCTTTGAATCGTTGTACTTTCCCGCAGCTCCTTCAGCAACGTCTCTCACGCATGCAACTTGAAGTCCATGATCATGCATAAGCTTCTTCGCATCATTCTTGATTCCAACTCCAACGAAAGTGAAGTTCTTGTTGCCGAGAAAGTTGACAAGAGTGGCAGGGATGGTATCAGCGTGGAGGCATTGAAATATGAGACAGCGATGACCTAGGCAGAGTTGAATAATGGCAACAGGGTGGCTATTATTGGGACTAAGGCTTGCTGGGTATTCGGTATCAAGGCCAATGATGAGTTTGTGGAGACGATGTCTATGGAGGTGGTAAATGTTGAGAATCCAGCGATCAACAATAGCCGCAGAGGAGGTGACTATAGTTTGGATGTGATCTTCATGAAACTCAATAGAGTAATACTTGCTACTTGCAGCCATGCCTGCCCTCAGAAACAGATCAATGAAGTAATACAGGAAGTAGATACCTGCTCTCAAAAATTAAAAAGAACGATATAGGATGTAGCTATATATATATATACGGTTTTTGAGAGTTATAGTCCTACTCCTATTAGGTGAACCGGAAGGGAGATGGAAGGAGGCGTAATAGGGTTTGAGAGATAGTTACCGTGTGAGGTAAGGGTATATTTTTTCTGAGTTTATTTTTTTTATTAGAAAAAAAAAGGTGGCAAGTGAGGACATAAAAAAAAGAACAAAGCGGGTATTTTAGGGCATCTAAAAGTTTATGTCGTCTATACTTTTATATATAGTATAGATAAGGATATATATATATATATAAAATTTAATATTTTTATATAGACAAATTGAAGACGCAGCCACATTGAAATTTTTTATAAATTGGTGCTTTGGCGTAGATGCCCTCAAATTTGCACTCGCACTTGCACTGCAAATTTGTGACCTAGTTTATAGAACTCCACAAACCAGATTAAATAATAATTTAGTCCACATTACAAATGAATTCTAAGATTAATTTGAATAAAAAAATGGGTAATGATAATAATTACCAATTGGTCATGGGTTCTTTTACCTTGGAAAGTACTATCTATAATTCATTATAATTGTTACGTAGTTTGTATAAAGTCTTTCAAATCTTTATGATATTATATATTACTAAGTGAAATAGACTTAATAGGGGCCAAATATTAAGGGTGTAAAAGTTGATTTTGCTCGTTTGATATTAGAAAAATCAACATTTACTTCTATAAATAATACGCCTTTTTAACTTTACTAAATATATCCAAAAATAAATTAAGTGTAATATTCCCTAGTAACACAATTTCCATATAACCAACAAACAAAAATTTATACAAGATAAGCTATTAAATATGATCTAGTGAAGAAAAGCTTCAGTAGGTTGCAAGAGGTCATGAGTTTTAACTTTTATTTTGTAAATACCAAAACAAGAAACAAACAAAAGACCAAGTATTTTCGAAAGGAGGCATCTCTTTGACAAACAAAAAATGGTTCTCAAAACATTCTTCTACACATAGCAACTATATATAAGTGCTTGAATAGCGTGACTAGAATAAAGATGACTTGCTCTAAATTTGGTAAGTCCATCAAAAAGTAATGTCAGCCTATTGAGCCATGGTTAATTGAAAAAAAAAAAAAAACACAAATATATAAAGGCTATATTACATTTTGAACATGTTTTGTAAAATAAAATCAATTTTTTATTTGAATAAAGTCAAATTTTAATATGCTACAATGAATGAGTTTGATAAGTTTCTTTTTCTTTTGGCACCCGTCTCGTTTTATGGACTTCTCTTATGAAACGCTCACGGGGCATGTACCAAAGAAAGCTCTAATTTGTGGGTAAGTGCAGCCCAACAAATCAGAGGAGATAGTAGGAAAATTGTCTTGAGAGCTTATGTTCTCATAATCCTTCCCCTTATTCTATTAAAACACAACTTCTGTTGAGAGCGTTTTAAGGGTAGCAGGCACAGATAAGGTGACACAATCTAGATATAAACATCTACTAGGAAAACTATCATATTAGTCTCTAATTGCATAATCCGTTCTTCCTCAACAATCATAATATATTTTCTTATTTTTCTGTAAATAACAATCAATTATGAATCTATGATAGTCACCAGCAACTTGGAATTCAACCCGGCCCCAAACCTAAATTTAGAGTATCATTCTTTAACTGCAATAAAATAGACGTAAACACTCAATTCATTAGTGTGTTTTGACAGTGTGCTCTATCTCTCAAAAAAAAAAAAAAAAAAAAAAAGAAGCTCTAACTTCATCGATACATAATAGCTCTCAAATATCATACTGTTCAACAAGAATCATGATGCCACTTTAATGGAGGTCAATATATCTAATCTAAGTGGTCAATTTGTTCCTCACTTTGATTGTCAGAGGTCAGAAGCAACCATAGATATCGGTCAATCTGAAAATTGGAATGCCACAATCAGTATTTTATCCCCTCGCTCAGAGCCACGAATGTCGGCAAGTAAAGCCTAAGTTTCATCTTCACTGTCTGAAAGCAAGCAATCTTGTATTTGTTTCCTGAAAATAAGAACACCAGCACAAAGTAAGTAATCAGCAAGTTGAAAGTACTCAAGAGAAGACGACAACCACAATAAAGAGGATATAACCGAAGTAATCAATTATAGCCAAAAGAAAACTCTAAGTAGTTGATTGCACTCCCACTACAGAGTTGCAGAAAAATTTATGCCGATGTCTTGCAGTATAACACTAACCAAAACAAAAGCTTGAGCAAGAGAACCCCAAGGGAGGAAAAGGCCCAGAGACTGGACCAGATGACCTCAATTGAAGAATGTCATTTCCGTACGTTGTGGGTGATGATTTTAATCTTTAGTCTGATTTAGGAACTTCATTTCTTCAAAGTCATACAATCAGTTGTAAGTCTGTAACTGTCCAAGTGACTTATTTAATTTGACATGTATTAGTGAAGCCATTGAACCCGAGAAATTGATCATCCAAATTTGTAATATTCAAATTTCCACCATATTTCCATTTAACATGTATCAGTGAAGTAGTTGAACTACAAAGGAAACGGATTATGAAGAGCACCATACTCATGATTGGGTTTTCAAGAAGGTTCAATGCATTTAATCTCAGTTATTATCAAACCAAAATGCCATCTGTTAGATATTGACTGGGATACAAATACTCACCTTAGCATACTCAAATTACCATTTCTGTCTTGCTTTCCTCGGGTAACAATTGATTGGGGTAAATCTGTATAAAAGTTCTCCATTGATGAGGGATCTCTTGGAAGTATCTGAAACCGACAACTTGAACAGCATACAGCACAAAAAGTATCACTACTTCTGTAATTCTCCAGATTGTTCAAATCAACAATCTCAGACTTGTCAAGTGGGCTATTGCAGAGAGGACAGACTGACTCTAAGGAAACAGATTCGTTGGATTTGAGATTATATCTCTTCTCATGTCTTTGTGTTGCCAAGGGAACATTATCATCACTAATCTCTGGAATCCTGTTGAATTGAAATGGAATGAGTTTACCAGCTGTCCTTACAATTGTGCACTCTCGAGATGGGTTTTCTTCCTGCAAAACTGGCGTCCTATTAATGACTTGCAGATTAAGTTGAAAAAATGCAAGCTTGAATATAATATGAAAGGAAAAGAAAAATAGCAGCTACCTCAATCATATTACTCTATACAAACCTCTACTAACGAATGGTGTAAAATTTTACAAGGTATAACACTTGTAGTCTCATAAATCATATTCCAATCAATGATTAAGTACACAAAAGCAGGCATTAGGCCCCACAATGGGCATAAACATAGCCTATCAAATTATCAATAAAGTTGTGCACCCCTAATATGAACAAGTGCTGTTCAAACAAATTGTAAACTAAGTTCAGCGACATAATAAGTGATTTTTCCTAACATTTGTCCTAAAACCTATTGGTATCATTATCAGCCTATTAAAGGAAGTAAGAATTAACCAACCTGCAATAATGCAACAAAAGATGAAACAAGGCCATTAATGCCAGAGTGAGGACCTTTCGATAACTCTAGAGTCTTTAGACTGCCCTACCAAAGAGATTAGAGATATCCATTAAAGAAGACATATAAGATTCTGTCATACAAACAGGCACATAGGAAAACATTCACACCAAAATAATGTGAAATATTTTGACATTTGAAGTAGAACAAACAGAAATATCAATTGTAAATGATTAAAATGGAAAGGACAAAGTCTTAGAACTACAAACCCGTCAAGGCGGCAAAGCATATTAATCTCTTGGGCAAGACAATCACGAAGTGGAAGCACAACTGGGATTTCCCACCTCGCATCAACATACTGTATATCTGCAGGTAATGAATATCCTTGACCCTGTTTAAAAGAAGATGGTTACATAACCCATCATTTACCCATAAGTTCATGAAAAGGGCCATCTTTTGAGTAAAATGAAGGTAGAGAAACCCAAATAAGGATTACTACAAAGTGTAAACAATACACTTTGATTTGTAAATAATAGATAAGAGCAATATAGCCTTAAATGAGAAAACCTACATGGATGCTGGAAGCTTGACTAACTTCAAGGAAAATCCAATCCCTCCCTCATCTCCCCAAAAAATTAGAAGAAAAAGTGGATGCTTTTGCTTATTCCAAAGACAACTCATATTTCCAAAGACAACTCATATACAACAGTTGAAAGGCTATGGAATCAAAATGGGTTTACAAGACAAAACTCAATCTAGATGGCTCAATACAGAAACACAAGGCTAGACTAGTTGCCAAAGGTTACTCACAAGTACCTAGCATCAATTATAATGAGAACTTTGCTCCAGTTGCACGGCTCGACACTATATGAGCTTTGATAGCTTTAGCAGCCCAAAAGAGATGGAAGATTTATCAACTAGACGTGAAATCAGCAGTCCTGAATGAAGTTCTCGAAGAAGAGTTCTATGTAGAGCAACCACAAGGGTTCGTGGTAGAAGGTGAAGAAGACAAAGTGTTGAGATTGAGGAAAGCTCTCTATGGATTAAAGCAAGCACCGCGAGCCTGGTATAGCCGAATTGACAAATAAATACTTCATGGATCAAGAATTCAGGAGGAGCAAAAGTGAGTCAACTCTCTACATCAAAGACTCAAGGTAATTCAAATACTCTCATAGTTTCTCTATATGTGGATGATCTCATTTGTACAGGAAACAATGAGAAGATTATCAAAGAATTTAAAGACGACATGATGAAGACATTCAAGATGACCCACTTGGGTCTGATGCACTATTTCCTTAGAATTGAGATTGCACAAGATGGAAACAGGATATTCATCTTTCAGATGAAGTATATGGAGAATCTTTTGAAGAAGTTCAAAATGCTTAATTGCAAGGCAGTTACTCATCCGCTGGTGAATAATGAGAAACTACAGAAAGATCAGACATACAGTACAAGCCCGTTGATGATGCAAGACTATTTGGATATACAAACAGTGATTGGGGTGGCTCAGTTGACAACATGACATGAAGAGCACCTCAAGATACACATTCACACTTGGAACAGGAATGTTCTCTTGGTCATCAAAGAAGCAAGAGACTGTAACTCAATCATCCGCCAAAGCAGAGTATATTGTAGCAGCAAGCACTACCAGTCAAGCTATTTGGCTAAGAAAAAATTTTAAAGACATGGGAGAACAGCAAGAGGAAGGGAAGCAATATCAGAGAAGAAAATAAAACTTGAATACTACAGCACGGATGAGCAGCTAGCCGACATTCTCACGAAGGCACTACCAAGAGCAAAATTTGAAATGCTACAAAGCATGCTTAGAGTAACAGAAAAGTGCGCTAAGGAGGAGTGTTAAACATAGCACACTTTCTGGACTTATCCAAAAACATCACCAAGCTGACACTACTTCCCTCCACGTCAACAAAAAAATGGAGAAGATAATAAAATATTTTAACTAGAAAAAATCTAGAGTACCAGCTACTAACCGACCAAGAAGAAAAGTCTAGTAATAGGAAAAAAAAATTTACTCTGTTAGATTTATGTGATGAAATAATTTATGGGATATTATGGTAGTTGTGTGATTGTGAAAAGGTAAATGATGGCTGAAAAAAAAGTGAAAGGACGTAGGAAGAGAAAACTTTAATAGTTGATTAGTTAGAAGATATTACAAGGCTAATGTCTTGATTTTCCTATACCCTCTAACATATCATAACACATAATAGTCTATTTATAGGCTCTTGCACCGCCTATGTATGGCTGATGTCTTGAAGTAAATTTTATTTTTCTATTACTTGACTTTTCTTCTTAGCCAGTTAGTAGCTGGTACTCTACATTTTTCTAGTTAAAATAGTTTATTATCTTCTAGAGCTTTCTTCATGGATGGAGATGCACAGAATTATCTTCTCCATTTTTTTGTTGACGTGGAGAAAAGTAGTGGCAGCTTGGTGATGTTTCTGGATAAGTCCAGAAAGTGTGCTATGTTTAACAATAACATAAAATGGGGCTTACTCATGATAAAATATTTATGATTTACTCTTTAGACCATATGAGCACTTCAACTCAGTCAAATTCCAAAACAAACCTTCACAGTGGCTGAAATAACATGGCAAGCAATTCTTGAAATGCATGATCCTAATACAAGTCTGCTATATCCATATTCAGAAGCAACCTGGACAACAATAAAACATTATAAATGAATGAGCTTTTATTTTAAATGTAAGCTTGGAACTGAGAATGAGTATGATATGCAGGGGTAACAAGGCCAAACCTTTTGCAGGGCCAACATGCGAAGATAAAGCACCATATCTTCCCTTCCAGTTGGATCATTTACAGCATGCACTAGTTTAATCAACCTGTCCCTTCCATCACTAGAATCCGAGGAGTAAATGGTCTCAATTGGAATAACATGCAAATCTTTTGTTGGTGGAGCCAGACTTGACACAATCAAAATGATATCCTCAACAGCCTTCTCCATCTCAAGAGAGGGAATTGGAGAAACGGCACTTTCATCAATAAACACTACTCCAACACCAAATACCGGTAATGATCTATCTCTACTTGCTTCAAAGTTCTTTTGGGCTCTATGTTGCATCTCATGTACAAACTGTAAAGCTAATCTAAAGGCATGCACTTTTATCAGATATAATAATCAAAATAGAAAGGAAACTCACATTTTATATCTTTTATTTATCAGAAATAGTTTATGGTTGAAATATTGTTAATTAAATTACAACAAAGCTACACACACATGTATATAAACACTGAAGGGTAGTCCATGGAGCACTCAGTGGCAACTCCAATCACACACCAAAAAAAAAACAAAAGACAACAAAACAAAGTGCAGCTCACATAGAGAAGGGAAATACCTAGACGAAGGGCCGCCTGAGAACGCAACAAGAACCTTATCAGTAGGGGAAATCATGGCAGTAGAGGACACAGCGAATCTAAACTTCCCAAACAAATTGCCCCTAAAGCAATCAGCACAAAACCGTCCATCATCAACGCCACTGTAACCAGAAATGGCTTCTTTAACCTTGCACTTGGCACAGAGCTTGTTAGCAATTACATCAGTTGCAGTAGTGCCTGGTTTGGTCAACTCTGTTGATGGAGCACATGAAGCTCCAGACTCTGCTTCTTCTTCATCTTTGTAGCAATTGGACTGACAACCCGAGCCATTGCACGCCATGAATATTAACGTAAGTATCCAAGCTTCGCTGAAGTAACTAGTGTTTTAGGCTTTCAATGCCAGTCTGTTCCTCTGTAACTACCTTTGGTGTGTTTGGACTTTGTGCAGAGAAAAAGCTCTGACAAAGGCAATCACATACAGAGTTGACCAGCTTATTATTCACTTCATCATAGTCCGGGTAACAAAANGCTGAAGTAACTAGTGTTTTAGGCTTTCAATGCCAGTCTGTTCCTCTGTAACTAGCTTTGGTGTGTTTGGACTTTGTGCAGAGAAAAAGCTCTGACAAAGGCAATCACATACAGAGTTGACCAGCTTATTATTCACTTCATCATAGTCCGGGTAACAAAACAATTACTTCTGAAAAAACCCACTCCTGCATTTAGCAGGGGGAAAGAAATCCTTCCTCAAACATACGGCCAATAACAAATTCTAAAAGAACACGCATGTATTATAAACAACAAAAGAGCGCATAGCTCATGACAATGAATTTTTAGGTTCAAGTTACTAAAAATTTCATTACCAGGTAATTGCTTTGGAGGGCTCAAATTCCAAAGATCAATAAGCACTCCAAAAGCAGTTGCCTATCATATAAAACAGAATCATACGCAATGACAGTAATCCAGCAAGCAAGCCTAGAAATCAAGACACATAAACCTGAATCAGTATTGCAGAATAGCACACATTACATATCCATAACCATATTTGAACGCTAAAATTAAAACCTAAAATTTTCCTTTCGTCTCAGTGAAGAACAAAAGCAAACTTAATAGAAAGCTCACCAATCCTAAACATGAAGCAGAAGAATCAAAACCTGGGGTAGGTGCAATGGAAGCTTATTCTTCAACTTACCTTGCTCGCAGCAATAAGCTCCTAGTGATGGCGATTGGAACTATACTCTCTGCAAAGGCCGCCGTTGCCTGCTGTGGCTTCAACGAAGCTCAAATTGAGGAACGCTGCTGAAATTGGATTCGGCACTGGAATTAGAGAGGAAAAAACTCAGATTTGCACAGATTAGCTAGAGTCAGAAGTGAAGCAGCCTCCACGGAGATGTTGAGGCGGTGGGGGAAGCCGGGAGAGGGGTGAGCAACAGTTTTGGTGGGGACGAAAAGGTCCTAAACTAACCAATAAACGGAACAAATAATTATTTGTTTATATATTTAGTTGTAATATATAAAATATATGTCCAATAAAAAAAATGATATGTAATTATAATATATAAAATAATCATTTTTTATGTTATTCTCTTCTGATACATCATCTTCAGTTAGGTGGGACCCAATAGGATTTACATTGTGATTTTGATGTTATTGTGAAGATATTCAAAAATTGAGTCATCAAGTATAAAATATAAGAACGATATGATATAAAAAAAAGTGCCACAAAGTAAACTTGAAAAAATTATTTTCTAGCATGTTTTTCTATATCATGTCGTTTTTAGATTTTATAAAGAATTGTGTGTCCTAACACATATTAGGTAATTTAATTTTTTGAAATATTCGCAATAACATTAAAATAACAATGTAACTCTCATTGGGTCTCATGTGTAGGTTGGGAGGTGTAACATAAGGGAGTAGTAACATAGTACTCACTTATATAAAATATGTGATATGTAATTATAATATATAAAGTATGTGATATTTAGTAACTAGTAAGTAGTTAGATATGTAGTTATAATTTTTTAAATATAAAATAAATAATTACGCATATAAGTAAAATAACTACATAATATCAAAGTAATTTTATTGTTTCACATTTTATGGTAGACATTTACTTAAAACATACTTTTTAAATATTTTTTCATATTTTATGCTAAATTTTAGAAACCTATAATAATAAAATAGTTAAAATGTAATGTAGGTTATGTAATTTGAACGAATTTTAAATCAAATATCTATAATTTTTTTTTAATTGGATCATTGTCGTTATCCCCGGTTATAACTCTGTCAGTTTAATACTAACATGACAAATGATTTGTCTATGTGACAATAAAAAAAACTGATGTAACTCTAAAATAACATAAATATTGTCACCTTATCAATTTCTTTACGCACTTTTTTGAGCTAAAATTTGATGAGGTAGTAATTTTTGTGTCCTTTAACATCACATTAACTTTTTTTATTATCACATAGACAAAGTTATTTACTATGTCAACACTAAACTAACAGAATTATAATCAGGAGTAACGGCAATGATCCAATAAAAAAAATTTCAAATTATAAGAACCAAAGAAAAAAAAAAAAAAAAACATAGAAACCTGAGTCAAAATTCATTCAAACTATAAGAACTTGCAGTACATTTTAACCTAATAAAATTAAAATCTTATGTCGACAACTTTGTACAAGGGAGAAACCTAACATGCCAAGACTTTAGTGTTTGCCAAGCCAAAACGCCATCTTAAATACATATTTTTCTTTTCTCTTTTGCTTCATACCTTTTTGAACAATATTGTGGAAAATAAATTCTTCTCTTGATGGGCTTGCCTATTCTTGGACCTAAAATGTACTCTTAAGTCTTAAGTGTAGAAATCAAATATTATATATATACATATGAGTAGTATTATTTAGCTAGAAATTTTTTTTTTCTAGAATCTTGTTAGATTTGAAATATGATTGTCAAATAAAATAAAGTGAGAAGGAGTGGAGAATTATGATTTCAAGTTTATATCGTTCTAGCAATAAAATTTTAACTACTTAGCATTTTTTTTATAGAATTGGCAAGATTTGAAGATGAAAACCTTGTGAACATCAAAGAGGCTCACAAATCCTATGCAAAACTTCCAAAAGCATCCTTACATCTAATAATAATTTGGAGTAAATTAAACTAAAATGATCTAAATTTTATTTGAACTTGGGAGTTATATCCTCTAAAGGAGGATGCAGTTGAGAAGGCAGCTTGTAGCAATTAATCGGCTCCACAAACTGAGTTGATCTATTGCCAGCTTTGTTGCACTGAAACATTTCTTGTCTTTGATCCAATGCTTCTTTGATCCTTGTCTTTGACATCTTTCTCAAAAATCTTACACAAAACCCAATCATTGAACTACAAAAAATAAAACAAAAAAAGTTAGTTTATTAGATAAATTTTTTTGATATTAAGAAGCACTTGATAACAAACATGAATATGATGAAAATTTTGAATTACCACACTTTTTATTAAAGCAAACTACTTTAATAAATTTTAACTTTATGAAACAGTATGTTTCAAAGCATGCCTGCATTTACATATCTGTGTTCTCCTTATCTTCAATCTATAATCATTAAATGTCAACATGACTCAATTTTAATACATAACTTGGTCTAATAGCACATAGAGAATGGATCAATGTTGGATTATCTTTTGACGACATCTGTTTTCATTCAACCAGCCACAAACTCCAGAGAATACGTTGAAGCAACAACGATGATAGAATCCAACATTGAATTGAAGACATTCATAAAGGTTTGCTCTAACCTTTCCATATTCTTTGGTTTGACCATCGGATTGCCAAAATGAGATAGGTCTATAGCGGAAATAGTCATCAATTTCTTAGGTAGCCTATAAATTATAGAGTTAAATATCTTTTTTGTTACTGAATTATTTTTTAAATGTCAATTAAGTCCCCAAATAAACACTCCCAAAAAGTGACACAAAAAATAAATAAGAAACTAAAATAACACTTGAAAAATAATTCCAAGATAAAAAATATATTTAACTCTAAACTATATCTTTATCTTCCATCTGTTGAGGTAATTTGTTGTAATATATAACCTTCACTGATTGTAGTGAAGAATTGAAAAGTACTAGATGAATGTTTTTCAATTGTCATATGAAGTGACATATGTTTCTTAGGTAGGTTACATCAACTATAGATATGAAAGTTTATGAAAACTCCAAACAAGACAAATATATATTCATTAGTTCTTTTGATGGTTCTAATGCTCTTTTTCTTGTGTTTCATTCTAAAATTCCACATGAATCACTAATAACACACATGCAAAGCATGTATAGTTGAGTGGATCTGTAGCCAAGTGATACTAAGGTCGTTTAGCCAAAGTACCAAAAAACAAAAAAATCATGTAGCTAAGCTGTGAGAAGAAAGGAGAGGATGAGAAATTAGGGTTAACTACAAATTATTACCCTCATATCATTGGGATTGCTTTTGGCTCCAAGAGGCTCGTTCAGTCCATATTCATGCATAATCCAAGTAGTCTTAATGCCCTTGGGAGCTTTTCCTCTATAGAAAACCAATGCCTTTTTGTACCCAACAAGGCTTTCTTCGTAATGAACTGTTCTATCAGCTCCGGTAGCCTTCCAATAACCATCACCAGCTGATCGATTTGGCCGTAGTCCTTTATATCTTGGAGTGAAAAAATACCATTCATTCTCTCCATTATCATTGTCCTTGTATTCTTCTGCGGATCAACCAAAAATGCACAAAACAAAATAATAAGCTTCTTCCATGAATCAAAATTATTACAGAAAATAATAATGGGAAAGACAATGATAGAATGAGAATATGAGATAATCAGAATAAGAAAACTCATATGAACTATGAACTAATGTTCTAATACCTGCAAAATATTCAGGATTGTGCTCGTATAAATCTACTTCTACCATCTTATTCGGCGGCAGTGGTTTGTTCTCAAGTTTCTTCTTCAAGTAACAGACAACCAGCTCTTCATCCAAAGGAAGAAACCTATATCCAGTTGGAAAGGACTTGAAATATTCATAATTTGGTTCTCCATTGTTGGAGACTTCTTCAGCTGCAATAGGAACAGAGACAGCAGAGATTGGGATTGATTCGTTTGAAAGTGTTTGTGTTGAAGTTATGAGACTATTAGAACTATCTTGGTTGGTTACTGAGGGCAGGAGGATTTGCTTATTGGACTCCATGTTTGGAGTTTCCAATGGAGACGACTCAAGGTGAAAAATGTGTAACTGTGGAAAGAGTGTGATAATGCTATGTGATATGAAAAGCAGAAATATATGTGGAAACGGAAAGAGATGTTTATCTTTAGAATTAGAATTAGAATTTCTTGGATTTACATCCATTCTTGACAAGATATCTTTATTAGTCTATTATTATCTTTTCAAAATTGTTTACGGAATGCTTATCCACATGGAGAGAAAGAGGTATATTATCCACATGAAAAAACTTGATAAAAATTAAACTTCAGTTTATTTTCTTAAAAAAGTTTTATGAGATTTATTTTTTAAAATTTATGTACGGAAAATCATATCATATATATTTTTTTTTAATATGAAGATCAGATATTTGAATGTACAAAAAAAAAAATATAAGAAATATTGTGTGCTCGATTTAGGCCTCTAAGGAATTTGGCTCTGCCTGTGATAATTCTCATTAATTATTAACACACCCGAACAATATTAGCAACTAAGATGAAAATAGTAATCTATCACTCTTTTCTTACGAATTCATGTTTATCAGTCTCAATTAAATCTAAACTATTTATAAAAAAAAAACTTTATAAATAAATATGATTAAAATTATGGTGGTTTTAACATACTAGGAGATATGTGATACTTCTTTGATGTGACAGTATAATAATTGTTGATGTGAAAAATATTTAATCTTAGCCATCAAAAATAAATGACCAAGACTAAATGCTTATACATCAATGGCGATTAAAATTGTCACATTATGAAGATATCTCATACCCCCTTAGTATGTGAGAAATGTGCTTAAAATTAGAAAAAATTATTCCCTAAGTTCTAGAACTTAAGAGAAAGGACCAAGAAATTCAAGCATCTAATAAAACAACTATAAATATATTTTGATATTATATGATTGTTCTATTAATGTATGTGGTTATTTTATTTAGTATGTGGCTATCATGTTCAAACGTAAATAGATAACTACATATTTAAACAAAAAAATTACAAAGTGTTGAGATTATTTTAGTAATTTCAAGAGATTTTCAAACTTCTCTATCTTTTCTTTCAAGTTATAACTTAAAAATAATTTTTCCTTAAAAATCAAATATAAATTAAATTAAAATATAGTGGTGAGAAAATATGATAAAACAAAGTGGTGCATATAACACTAATGTAATAATTGAAGATATAAGGTGATTCTATCATACTAGGAGATATATGATACTTCTCTGACGTGACAACATAACAACCGTTGATGTGAAAAGTAATTAATTTTGACCATTAAAAAATGGCTTAATTACAATTTTGGTCATCCTATTTTAACAACTTAAATTTTTTGATCCACTTCTTTAAAAATAAACTATTTAGTTCTTCTATATTCATAAAATGTACAATTTTGGTTATTTTGTCTTTAAGCCAAATTTCTTAAATTTATTTTAAGGTATAAAATTATCTAATTCATAATTTCACCGTTCAAATTGAAAAGTTATGTCTTGTGAACTTCTCTACTAAATTTCATCTTAATCTCAAGGTGGGACTCAGCCCAAAATACCACAACTATAATTTTTTATCTAACAAGAGATTTAGACTTATTCACCGTTCACATAGTTGTTCATTTGAAAAAAATGAGAACTAAAATTATAATTAAGTCTTCATTATATTATTTTAACTTTTCAATTTTGATATTGATACCGCATAGACCTATTACATTTTGAGCTGAAGGCAAAGCCCACTTTCTTAATTGGACCCAAAACGTAAACCCGATATGGGTGCTAAATGCTAATCGACACAAACGTAACCGTACTATGGTATTGATAGTAGGGTAAGGGTACCGTTTCCTGATTAAGCAAAATCCAAATCCCTGTAAAACCCTACTCCTCTCCCTAACTTCCTTTCACCCGATTCAAATATTTCTGCATTTCAGTTAACCTTTGCGTCAAAACCCAGATTGCAGCAATGAGATATCCATGGCGGGTTCTTCTTCTTCGTGCTCAAAATCGCTCTGCCCTTCATATTTCCAAGCACTTCTCGCAGCCTCAGGTACAGCTCAATCCAAATCTGCAATCACTTCGCTCTCTCACTTCACTTCTCCATCCTCACTCTATACATGAAACACTTTCATCGCCCTCTTCTGGGTTCATAGATTTTGTAAGCCCATTAAACCCCATCACTCGTAATTTCGTTTCTGAGCCTGCTCTTGAGCAGAGTGAATCGGATCATGCTGTTATTGCTGATATATTCTCGAAAGAAATGGGCTTTGATGATATTAAGAAAGAACTAGTTTTGAATAATGTTTTGGTTAACCATGATATGGTGTTGAAGGTTTTAGGGAATCTTGATTCTAGTCCTGATGTTGCAAGGAGGTTTTTTAACTGGGTTTTGGAGAGTGACAGTGAGAGGCTGAGCTCAAAATCTTATAATTTGATGTTGGGCATTCTGGGTGTCAATGGTTTTGTCAAGGAGTTTTGGGACTTGGTTGAGGTTATGAAGAAAAAGGGTTATGGGGTATCAAGAGGTGTACGTGTCAAGGTCTTGGAAAGCTTTGAAAAGGGTAGAATGGATAATGATGTTAGGAAGTTGAAAGCTTTGTTTGCATCAGGATCCACGGATAATTCAACTGAGAAGATATGTTCAAGGGTGTGTAAAATTGTGAGGCATAACGTGTGGGGGGATGATGTTGAAAAGCAAATTCAGGATTTAAATGTTGCCTTTTCGAGTGAGATGGTTAAATTAGTTTTGGAAAATCTTGGTACAGAACCAGTTAAAGCACTAATATTTTTTAGGTGGTTAGTGGAGAGTGGGCAGTTTAAGCATGATGAATCTACCTATAATGCAATGGCAAGGGTGTTAGGAAGGGAAGACACAATTGATAGATTTTGGAAAGTTGCTGATGAGATGAGGAGCAGAGGTTATGAAATGGAGGTTGAAACATATGTTAAGGTTTTGGGACGGTTTTGTAAGAGGAGAATTATGAAGGATGCTGTTGACTTATATGAGTTTGCTATGGCTGGTTCAAATAAACCTTCACCACAATGCTGCACCTTTCTATTGAGGAAGATTGTGGCTGGTAAGAAGTTAGATATGAGTTTATTTTCAAGTGTTGTGAAGGCTTTTACAGGAAGTGGCAATGTGTTGACAAATTCTATGGTTGATGCCATCCTAAAGTCTTTAACCAGTGTTGGTAGGACTGGAGAGTGCAATAAGGTTTTGAAAGCAATGGAAGAGGGTGGATTTGTAGCTAGTGGTAATTTACAAAGTAAAATTGCCTTTCAGCTTGGTGCTGGTGGTAACAAGGATGAAGCTTGTGAGTTTCTGAATAACATTGAAGCATCTGGGTCTTATCCAGATTACAAGACTTGGGTATCTTTAATTGAGGGACAATGTGTAGCTGGGGACCTTGATAAAGCCTTTGATTCTTTTCAAACGATGGTTGAGAAACAGGGGTTTTCTTCTGCTGGCTATGCTTTTGAATTGTTAATGAATGCATATTGCCAAAAGAACAGGGCAATAGATGCATGCAAGATTCTTTGTCAAATTGTCCATGAAAATCAGTTAAAGCCCAGGCATTCTACTTACAAGTTGCTGATAACTAAGTTATTGGTTCAGGGAGGATTTACAGATGCTGTCAAAATTTTGGGTATAATGAGAAGTCATGGGTTCCCACCTTTTGCTGATCCATTTGTTGAACATGTATCAAAGAGCGGAACTGGTGATGATGCCATTCTGTTTCTCAAGGAGATGACCTCGAAGAAGTTTCCATCTGAGTCTGTGTTTCTCCGTATGTTTGATGCCTTTTTCAAGTCTGGAAGGTATGAAGAAGCTCAAAACTTCCTTTCTAAATGTCCACCTTCCATACGCAACCGTGCTGAAGTCTTGAATCTTTTTTGTTCCATGAAGTCTACAGAAGGTGCTTCTTCTGGTAAGTTGGATGCATAAGCTTATCAGAATGTGTCTCTTATTGTACGCTACTAAGAAATGTAGAATGGCATTTGTTCAAAAGTTTTGGTGAGAATTTATTCTTTTGTCATCCATCTAAAATTATTGATATCTTTAGTTGGACCTAGCTTTCAATAGAAGAAATAACAGAAATATCTGACATTCCAAAACTTTTTCTTCTCTGCAATTGTCTTTCACATGTGCCATGTTATTGCTATCTCTGAGATCATAAGTAAGTGATGACTGACTGGAAATTTCGATGAATTTATTTTCCATACAATAGAAGGGCAATTTTTTTCTCCTGCTCATTGAAATATGCATCTGAGGTTCTCCAGCCACAGGGTTGAGTTTCTCTTTTTTCTTTGCCACAGTGAGTTTGACCTAAGAAATGTAAACTTGAGGTGTCTATTCCCATTCTTTTTCAGGTTACCTTTGTGAATGACTTAGTTAAAACTGTGGTCTAAGTGAAATTATTCCGTAAATCTCTTATATGTACAACCAGTAGCTTAATACATATATTTATTTCATAGTCTAGCGGCAATGTCTTGTAAAGATCAAGGTGAGTGTTGATGATTCCCTGATGGAGATTGGCTGGCAATGTTTATGGAAAATGGAATTGATATGGGAAGAGTTTACTTATCTCATATGCAATTTTTTGAGCATGTTGCTGTTAAGCTTGGCAATTTTTCTTCTGAAGTGTGTATTCTCTCTGTCCTATATGGATGTGGGCAAATGATGATTGAGTGTGGATGATTTTCTATATTTATATGCATATGGAAAGTGTTTGGATGATGCATAAGATAGTAATTTTATTTTCTTAAATCATGTGATCATTAATATGTAAAAAATTCAAATAGAACTTTCTGCTGTTGATTTATTTACAGAATCCATTTTGGGGTTCTCAGCTTTCTACACTCAACTAGCTGCCACCAAATTTCGCTGACATGTGAATCTAGTAATGTTCAATTCCTGAAGACATGTATAATTAAAACTTGCTGATCTTGTTTTACTACAATTGAGACCTTGAGTTTATGCTTTTTTGTAGAATTTAAAGTGCAAAAAAATAAAATCCTAGATGCTTTGAGAGTAGTGGACTTGTAGTCCTCACGTCCTTGTTTATTCTGCTCTAATGTAAGACTTAGATTAATTTTTTGTGTTACATAACAACATGGAGGTTTAATTTAAACCCTTTACGTCTTGCAAACTACCGAGACCCCTCATTACTAGACTATAATCTATTGGCTTATAAGACTTAGATTACTGCCTTTGCTTTATTATTCATGTTTTGTTTGTTGGACTTAATCATTCCATGATGGGATACGAGTGTACTCCTGATTTTTATTATGAAACATGATGTCATTTAAACACTAAGCATTTGTCACACTATTTCACATTGTGCACATATGGTTGTATTTAAATTTAACTAGACTACTTAAACTTTAATTGGATCCACATAAAATTTTTTTTTTTTTTGAAATGCCTCGCATAACACCATCTCAATCAATGTGGGGTGGTGTGATATACACTGTTGCAAAACTTGATTTCTAGGTTTTTAGCCGAATAATGAAAGAATCATGTTATTTGCACACATTTTTCTTTACACATTTTTTTTTCCTTTTGCTTTTGTTTTCTCTTTACACCTTTCTTGCACTTAAGTAAAGGATGAGTGAATCGGTGCAACATATTTGGTAAAAACTTGTGAAGGGCCTTCATCCCCATCCAATGCATGAGACTGGTGCGTCAAGCTTAAAATCTAAACCCATTTGTGCAAGTTTTGTAGATCGCCCCCAATATCATGGCCCAGGTTAAAAAAGAAAAACACCCAAGATTCTCTTCGTTATGACCTTTACATGGCCAAGGGCCCCTTTTTTTTTTTTGGGTTGTTTTTATAAGAGTTTATTTTGTTTGGGAATTTTTTTTAAAAAAAGAATGCTAAATAAAATAGACGTCCAGCCTATGGGAGAAAATTATCAAAATATCTCTCAACGTTATGTGATTATTTTATTTAGTATGTAATTATTATATTTAAGGAGGTTTCTTAGATACTTTTTATATTTATGTAATATGTCATACTATGTGAGATTAGCTAATATAAAAATGACACGTGTACAAATTAATTATTTTTAAATTTATTTAAAAAAATAAAATAAATTATATTTATATTCAATAAAATATTAAAATTATGTATGCTTGACACGTCAATGTAATATGATATACTCGTGTAATATCATAAAATTTCCATATTTTTAAATGTAAACAAAATAACCGTATAATGTTGAAAGATAATTTAGTCATTTTATTACGTGACAGTCAATTCTTTGAAAGTCCACTTTATTTAATACTCAAAATATCTTTTTTTTTTTTCAAAAAATAAAAAGTTCCCAAACGTGAGAATAAAACACTAAACTAGTATTGTGAAAAGATTGTGCTTCAAAGTAAGTAGAATAATTGCGGATTGAAAATATCGAGGTTCAAAGAACTTATAAAATCATGGGTTTGTGGAGCCTTGAATTTAAGAACACGAATCAAAATGCCCAACTTCCATCCAAAAATGGATGTCTGTTTGTAAGATGGCGTTTTCTGCATATTTTAAAAGCCAGTGGAGGTGAATTGCAAATTTTGAAACATTTAGAGATAAATCGCACAAGTTTAAAGAGATAAATTAAACTTTTTCTTTTTTCCTTTCTTTCAAAGCAAAGATATTCTCTTTTCATTGTTTTCATAAAGTTAGCAAAAAATTCAAGTTTCGTATGATAACGCAAATATTTAACGTTTCCAACATGCCTAAAAAAATTCGACATCTATAACGTGTGAAAGCATTAATTTCCCGTCGGCAGCACATTGCTTGAACCCTTTTTGCTTTTTTGTTTCTTAAGCAAGGTATAATGCGGCTGCCAGTTTCCTACTCAAACAAATTATTAATGCTCTTTATCCTATAAATATGTATTTCATTATATACTATCAATCAAAATAAGTAAAGTATGCTAAACAGCTTGTAACTAAGTGATACACACATTAATCAGTCTCGAAATAAAATTTAATTGATAAAAGGGTAATTCACAAAATTGAATATTTTATATATTTTACAGTAAAATATGTTCAATAAAATACCACGTATATAAATATCTATTATAAAATTATAAATTAAAATTACCATTTCATTGTTAGACTAGCAGCTTGTGACCTAAACGAGTACTAAAATCTTAAGCTCTGCTCATCTAACTAAATAGTTTATCTTTTGTTCACAAATTCGTTTAATTTGTTGAATATATGAACCAGGCCAAGCAAAGTTTTAATAAACTGAGCCTGAATAGCTGGTGAGTAGTTTTGTTCATTCATAACCCGAGCCATAGCACAGTTATCTCACTCAAAGAGAGTTAATCATATTTAAGTAAAGTAGTAAACTTAAAACATGAATGCATTTATTGGATTTTGTTCTCCTTAAGGAAACCACAACAATGGTATTTGAGAAATGGAGATGATTTGGTTCCTATACCTACTTAAAATTATTTGGGGGAAGAGAGAGAGAGAAAGAGAAGGTATTAGGGAGAGGGGGGACCAAAGCATATGTGTTTTTTGTTCTTTGAATACATGCACAAGTTCTAAGTGATAAAGTGGTTAAAGCATTGCAGAATGGCCATAAAGGGAGGGACTAAGAGAGGGAGGGAATTTAAAAAANGAACCGGTTAATCTGGTTCACTTTATTGCTTTTAGTTGTTGAATGATATACACACCAGTCAAGTTCCCCTTGTGCATTTTTTTTCCACTTCTAAAATCAAAATGACTAGCGCCAACCTATATAGCATACAGAAAGGATATAAGGTGCTATTTAGTTGTTGAATGAAATTAAGGGTGCCTTCTCGCTTGTTTGATTGAATAAGGAACATGGTTACATATGTAGATAACAACACTTAATAATATAAAAACAGTCAAATGTTATTCTTTGAGTCATTTTTCACCCACAGTATCATAGATGCATACCCTTCACAGGAATCTTTTACAGAGGGTGTAATCGAGAACATATCAATGATAAAAGTATAGATACCTTCAAATAGTAAATTCCTGGAATTTGACAAATAGTCAGTTCTGTCCAATTTACTTCTTTCTTTGGGAAGCATATTAGATAAGTGAAGTGCAGTGCCCGGCGTTCAGAAGTAGTTGTTGAACATGCAAACATACAGAAATCAGTGAATGTGCTAGGCACAATAATCTTCATGAGGAATTAGGTTTGTGCTAGGCACACGAGACAACATGCAAACAGACACAAATCAGTGATAGGAACAAAACATAATGTAGTCAAAAAAAAATGTGGCCTGCTCGGCTACAATCCTAAAAACAGTTCCATCCTTTTAAGTGTGAGCCGAATAAATGCATGAGATATTTTACAAATGTGGAAATACAAGAATCATATATGGATATAATATGTTTCACATATAACATGTTTCAAGTTAGCCACATTATTGCTCTTGAACCATATGCCATCACAACAAACCTTAAACACCAAATTTTAGCAATTAACCCCATACATCCACTACCTACAAATTCATGAAACCCCCTTGTATGAATAGAATCAAATCTCATATCAACAAAAAAAAATTCCACATCAATAAATCAAATTGACACAACTTGTACATAATGTTGTGTACATCAATTCTCTCTTCACATAAAAAAAATAGTGAAAGTTTTCAACCACAATTCAATTATCTAGAGTTTCTAAACAAGTAAACAACAGAAAGGGATACATACAAGAGATCATGGCCATATAAAATTTAGTTATATCTATATATAGGTTCAGATATCTCTCCTTCTTTGTTCTTAATTGGAAAAAATTTCAAGAATAACAAGATATAATTACTAATTCAAATTAAGTGCATTTAAAAACATAGGGCACTATGTACATATTGGAAGGGATATCCATAACTCTTCCACATGTTATAACCCATTTGACCAAAAGACAATACATTAATAAATATATAGTTTTGTTATAGATGACAACAAATTCTGCTGTAGCACACTTCACATGAAAAATTGATTTAAACAATTCCTGGTTCAAATCCCAGCAGTGGATGGTTTTTTCTTTTTTAAAAAATTTATTCTTTCCAAATGTTGAACGATAAACTAATGTTTGAGTAGAAAAAAATTTACACCAGACCAATGCCTTTTACTATGAAGATTTTATCAGTCACTATTTGAGTTTTGTTCTTTTCCATTCTATATTATTAAAATATTTTTTTCTTGTTGATGAAACAAAATATATATTTCACCAAAAATGTTACACATCAGTAAGAGAAAAAAATGCAACTTAGTTTTTAAAAGTCTATAAGTACATAGCAAACCCCAACTAATCACTAAACTCTAATAAATCGTTCTAATTTTTGGAGTCGTACTTGTTAGGAGAGATTTATTGGTCATTGCTCTCATCCCAAACAAGGATTAGTCCTATATTCAAAGGGTGTAGGGATACCATGAGTGTAAACTAAAAAACTCTAATAAACCAAAATAGATTACTATGGATACCCTATCTATGCATAAGACTTTGTTAGCAGCACTCCTTCTAAGACCAATTACAGCTATAGTTCTGTGTTTAACATCAGCATAATTGTTCCTAAAAAACTGGTCTTCTATATGAGTTGTAATCCCTTTGAATCTACAATTTATTCAAGAGACACAATAAATCAAGGCTTTCTAAACCATTATATATAAGAAGCACACAATATAACTCAGAAGAACCTTTGTATTTCAGTCAATCTAGCTCCTAATTCAAGTCATGAATATCTCAATAGACATAATCTTTAATTTATGCAAACCCCCATGTACATAATGTTATTTACTTGACAATCCTTTTCTCCTATATTTATATTTTTCATTTGAAGGTGTCAAGCCCTTGGCTTGGCCCCCCTTATACATAAACAGTGATATGACTATTCTCTTAGTATTGAAAAAGAAAAAAGTTAATGAAATTGTAATGCACATGCCTTCCCTATACTAAATTTAATTGAATCCAAACACGTATATAACATTTTGAATCAGGCACTTTCAGCTTTATACAAGCACCTGGACAACAACCGAAAACTAACATTCCAAACTACAGAGGCATAAACATTAGCAAGGAATGGTTAGCAATTAAAAAATCTAAAGTGGAGCACCACCAACGTTCCAGCCATTTCAATGAATACTTCCATGTTCCTACTTTGACTTGGCTTAGCATGTTTGGCATTTTATGGTTTCTATAAGCATTTAAATAATTATACCCCTTAACTATGTGTAATAGCTTTGAGACACCATTTTACATTCAAGTCACAGTGGACCACAATACGACAACCATTGTCCCACTTTCTCAGTGCAAAAATGTATACTTCTCAGAGCTTCTGAACAAGTGGACTATAATAACAAAGATGGAACAATAAAATAGACAAATCAGAATCTCAACCCATGTGAACCCTGGGCCATAATATAAAGGTATGCACCACCGCAGAAGAGAGAAAATTTCACAGTCAACAACACATCATCTTAAAGGGAGACACACAAGTTTGGAAAAGATCACCTGTGGCTTCAGGTTTGTCTCCTTCCTTTTAGACCGCGTCTCTTTCCTCCACTTCAGTGCTTTGGGGCTTAGGGTTCGAAAATGCTCATTCTTGCGATTACACCAACAAATATCAACAAAAAAAAAAACCGATTGAAAGAGTCAGCAAGTGAAATCCAACACTAGGTATGCTAATTTCGCACGCCAAATGGTCTTAAGTTTCAAGGAGAAGAACTCACATGTCAGGAATGCGGACAATGTCGAAAATCAGAATACTGATAATGGGATGAAGTCGATTCTCTGTGGGTATGACCTACTTCGCACATCAATGGGGCAAAATGTTCCTCCTTCACGATGCTGATTTCGCACAGCAAATGCATCCACTAGCTTGAAATTAGGAGTTGCAGAATACCTCCAGCCACGATTGCGATGAAATCTTCCCCCTTCCTCCTTCTGTCACTACGACAACGTATTGCTGTTTTGGAATATGGAGACTTCATCAAACAACGCCGTATCATGGCAAAGTTTTAGTGCATCTTGCCTGTTAAACGACGCCGTTTTACTAAGCCCACATCAACAAATGGTCAAGTTACCATGTCAGCATGCCACTTCAGCAATTAATGGCCACGTCAGCATGTTAAGTGCCACGTGGCAAATTCTATCAAATCTGACCCCCCAACCCTAACGGAGGACTAACTTGTTAGCGAAATTAATAATCCAAGGACTAATTTATCACCAAAAAATTTTGGGGGACTGATTTGTCGGTGGCTAAATTTTTCAGGGACTAAAAAGGGGTTTAACTCTAAGTTTAAAATTTTAAGTGTGGAAATCTGACTAATTGATAGTTGAAGATTCCACTTCACTTTGTTTTATCAATTGTATTTAAGATTAAGTATAGGCTGAAACTTTGCGAAGCATACATTTAGTATGAGGAAGTGAGCTCAATGGGGGGCTTGATCCCGAGGTAAGGTAGCAGACTTTGACATTGAAGAAATAATGCTTGTGCATATGAAAGATTTGATAACATTTTGGTGGGTTCATTTGAGTCTTAAATTTAAATATTTCCATTAAATAAAGACTACTTTAAGTCGTTCCTTGATGCATTGCATGATCCATAGCCTTCTTCCAGAAATATTTCCATTCTTTGAATTAGCTGCTAAAATAATGCAAGATAAGTAGACTTTCAGTACTTCACCCTTGTACATTCTTCCCAGAAATAAATCAGGAATACTTCTAGTTTTCAATGTACCAAGCTTGAGAAATCTATATGCTCTTGTTATTTTCTAAAAACATGATATGAGAAGTTGATAATTGTAGTAAAATTAATAAATAAGGTCACCTGTATAAGGCAAGCAAACTGCCCACCACCACTCAATGAAAATGTATATAATCTATCACTATATAGGGTACTCAATTTTCTGTGTTCGTTTAACTAAAATTTAACCCAATGAACCCAATTGTTTACAGGTAGTTTTGTGCTAGTTGGACATCAAAGGTATTGCTCAAATGAGATCAAAGGTTGAAGGAATCCCTAAACAGCGTTCTGTGATGATTGTTGGTGAAGCCTTCACGCCGACAATCCATGGACAGCACAACATGTCCAGGAAGGTAGCTCAAGTGGGTCAAGCTTCATAAGTGGTGCATATGCCATATCCTAAGTTCTTTATGTATGTGGTTGTAACAAGAGGGTGATAATGTTGATTTCAAAGACAAAGGAGAACTCAAATCACCCATTTTGGCATTGTCCACATTACAATGTGAGGGGAATATAATTTTAATTTACATATTTTAACAATTTAATGGGAATGTAATTTCAATTTCAAAATTTTAACATTTTAACAAGTTTATCATCTTTATATGCAAAATGAAGACTTATGTTGTGGATTCTTTCAATGGGTCAAGAATTTTGAAGGAATGGTTTCAAGAACTCCTGAGTCTTTTATACCAAATGAGAAAATGGTAATGAAGATGCAGAAGAAGAGGATTAAGAGTCTTGAAAATGAAGTTAGGAAACTGAAGATTGCATGTGGTTTGCTCGTTGTTTTGTTGTTCATTGTATTTTTAGTAAAATAAGTGATCTTCAGATAGAATGATTGTAAAGTGGATTAGTAAATTTCCTAGAATGTAGATTTCGTTTACCATAATTATATTTTAGACATGTTGAACATCTATGTAATGTTAAGAATTTATATAAACTTCTATGTTTGTTGAGTATTTTTAGCCGCATAAATATTGAAAGATATAGATGGTTGGAAGAAAATTTCTAAATCCTTAAAAAGCAACATGACACGGTCTTAATGACAGCAACAAAATAAAAATATAATAATATACAATATAGTTGTTCCCATGCAATAAATTAAATAAAGTAAGAGTGGATATCCAGTGCAAAAATACATAGAAAATACACCTTCATTATATTAATGGTGGTTGCATGTATTTAAGTCAAAAAGGTTGAAATGTCATTTACAATCAAGTCTAACAAATGACCAGCCAACCAAAAGAAAGTAAGTCACTTAAAGCAAAAACTTTGGTTAGTCATTTATAGTAAATCCTACATAAATTCTTACCAACCAATCAACAGTATAGTACAATTTCCAACCTAAGAACAAAAGGAAAAAATAAAGCAAAACAACTTCAATTTTGTTCACACATCAGCTAACAACTTCTCTTTCCCTTTACTTGAACCTTCACTACAAAGGTATGCTGAAATTTTTTTCCTTGTAGCCATGGTTGCTACTTGAATTGTGTTTGTAGTCACATGGACTTGATGTTGTAAAATGTTGCTATGCTGCCTTGATCCCTGTGGACAAAAGCAAGACCATTTGGGTAATTAAATGATTATGCGTTCAAACATGCAAGTTCAGTACAATTAAAACATAGTTAGGTCAGTACATTTGTCTTCTTTCTATGTGCTAACTTCTTCTTACTTTGTGGTTGTTAAGCTTGAGGGATATGAATATTTTGAGAATCTTGGCATGGTGGAGGGGCTTGTGAGCAACTGGTTAACTGACTGAGACTTCTTCCTTTGGAAAAGGCTGGCTGGTTGGTTTCTTGCTCTTTTTTTTCGCTTCTGTGGTTCCACTCCCTTGCAAGTCCTTGTGTTGTGCCATGTCCACCACATTTAGAGCATTTAGTGGCCCCATATTTTCTTTTGAGCTTGCTAGAATCTTGTGGAACATCATTGACTTTTTTTTCGATTTTTTTTAGGCCTACCAGCTGGTCTTTTGAATGGAGGAGGATTTATATTACCAAGGTATGTCCTCTGCCAATAATCTTGCCCTGCGAGTGGCTGTATAAAAGGCTCATAAGCCTTCAACCATGTGTTGGTTAAGTACCAATCATGCACTGCAGTGTTTAGGTCTTCATTGTTTGATATAAATGCTGAACAAACATGTCTACAAGGTATCCTTGTAAGATTCCATACCCTACATGAACATGTCCTAGCTGACAAATGAACCACCACTTTGTTGGTTGGTCCCCTACTAACTTCATATTTATGTCCAGTAGGATCTCTAGCCCATAATGAACATCATTCACTACTTTTCTTCTTCTTAGTTTCAAGAAAGGCTACTTCCATTGGAACATATTTACTCTTGTATTTTCTGACATTCACAAGCATTTCTAATCCCTTCCTCATAATATAACCTCTTATTTCTTCAAGCATAGTTAGAATTGGATTGCATCTGAACTTTCGTATCTCCTTGTTAAATTATTCACACATGTTGCTTGTAATGACTTGGTTCTTGCTGTAAGTGTTAAATGATCCTCTAACTCATCTAGCAGGAGCATTCTTCATCAACCAGTTATAAGCATAATGGTCAATCCTTTTTATCTTTGCCATATTCCTATCAAATTCTTCCATTGTAGTAGACTTTGCTGCCAAAAAGACTTTCGATCTAAGTTTCTTGCTTTTCCAAGTCTTACAAAAATTCTTCCAAATGTGCATTACACATTACCTGTGAGAAGCTGTAGCACATAATTCAGCCATTGCAGGTTCCAAACCCTGTAATTTGCACACAAAAAAAAAATCTATGTTAACCTTTGAAGCATAAGATATTATTAATAAATATAAATTTATAAGCTTACAAAAAATGTTAATCTTTTGTTGATCTGATATGAAGTTTCAACCATGTTCCCTTGGATCCCCAATATACTCAATCATTCTTGTCAAGAACCATTTACAAGTGTCTTTTGTCTCAAGATCCACAACAGCATAAGCTACTGGATAGAATGAATTGTTCCTATCTTAAGCAACTACAACTAACAATATCCCACCATGATACCCTTTTAAGAAGCACCTATTTAGCCATATCAAAAGTCTACAGGCAGCCTTTAAACCTTCTTTGCTAGTGTCTAGACAAATATACAACCTGTAAAAATTGCGCACCATAGCACCATCGGGTCTGTCAACAACGAGTTGCACAATCCCTCTAGGGTCCGCTCTCTTTAACTCACCACAATAGTCCCACAAAGTTGCATACTGCTATTTCTTTATTCCTTCCATCATTTTCCTTGCCATCTTCAATGCCCTGAATATGATTCTCTCAGGAACATTGATGTTATATTTTCACTTCACTAAAATGTAAGCATCAGTACCCTCCATCAAAGGAAATCATTTAACTTCTTCTACAAGCTTATGTGCTAACCACTTTGTATTAGTTTGCTTGTTTAAGATTTTTCTACTATATGTGTGTGTGTTGATGAAGGTCTTCACCTGAAAACTGTGTGTGACATTGTTGAATGAGCAAAAAATCTCTCACATACAGTCATTGATGCATATGGCCTTCGCCCTTTTTTTGTCATTTTTCACCCACGCCACATGCCTGTCAAGATGAATTGTGTAATCTTTCGCTGCTTCCTCGAATGCACGCAAGGTTGGAAATTCTATTCCAAGTTTTAGGTTGACCTTCCCAAATTCAACTTGAGGATTAAACTGTGGGAACACTTCAGTTCTTTTAGAGCCATCAACCTCATGTTCAAAGCTGTCAGGAGTGTGCAAAGACTCTGTCTCATATCCCTGACCCTCAAAGGGATTGATATATACCTCCAGTGGGGACTTCTTTTTCTTATTACTACCTCTTTTTTTTTTTGCTTGACAAGTAGTATCACTACTTTCTCCATGAAGCATTGATGTCTTCTTCTTGAATTTCAATGGTGTTTGCATGTTTTCCTCATATGTGCTCTCAGGGAATGGTGGTGGATTGTATGGGCTCTGTTCTGCATCATCATAGCCATATGAATCTGCACCACTTGATTCATTCTCATCTGAATCACTGCTTCTTGGGCCTTGTTCAATACTAGCATTTTCATCTTCAACTACATTAGTGTCTTCATTGTTGCTTGTAGGTTGCTGCATATCAACATCATCAGGAGGATTGTAAAACTCTTCCTGTCTCATATCCCTTCTTAAATAAGTCACATAGTCTCCGTCTTCATCAATGTTTTGAATTTTTTCATCACCCTCATTGTTTTTCTTCCCCAAATCTTTATACTCATTTTGCCCTTCCGTCTCACATGGTAAACTTAGAATAGGCTCAACAATTTCAGAATTTTCAATTACAAGGTACTCAAAATAAAATTCTATCTCATCAACCCCTTCTACAGTATCAAACATCTGTAGAACATCTAAGTCACCCTTAAAGGTCCTAAGCCCATCCTCTAGTTCTAACTCAAGCACCAACTAATAACAATTTATGTAACAATCATAACCATGCTCATAAAATAACTGTGAAATTGTTGGAATAGAAACTTTATCAGTATCTACCCAATCACATGCATCTTTTTCTCCATCAACATAGGTCAACTTCGGCTCACGTACAAACTTACCTCCATGGTGCAATATGAGGGTTACATAACATTCCATTCTACAAAAAGCAAAAAGAGTAACAAGATGTCATAACCACAACACTTCACCCTTGTAAACAGTGAAAACCATTTACAACAAATAGAAACCCCTCGCTGCCTAAACTGTCAATCAATAAAAATAAAGTTCACTGACTGGTTTCAAGAAATTAATAAGAATCCCCAATTCTTCCAGAGCAGCAGTCTTCCAAAACTACACATAATAAAAAATATTAAAACCAACAAGTCAACATGAAGAGCTCAGAAAGCTTAGTAATTGGACTCAAAATATACTCAAGATGTCAGTTGTTGCATTAACTATTGTAGCAAATACAATCAAGCAAGCATGCAGACAAATTAGTTTTCAAGAATACATTGTTCAAGCAATTGCACTTTTCTAACAAATATGGCAATGAACTCATACATACACAAACAAATGTTGAGCATCTTCATTTCAAGATAATGTTCTAGGGAAAGATAAAATTAATACTATACTATAAAAGTTCACTGACTGATATGGTCTATTTGTTGCTAATAATGTGACTACCATGCCAAGTCCCAAAGGGCATGAGGCAATGACATGGTAATAATCCTTATATCTAGATACTTCTATCATTATCTACCTTGGACATTATTATGTACTTGACCAATTCCTTGATAAGGAAGAGGTATAAACCAAAAGCTATGAAATCTAAAATCTATATGCAGGTATAGATAAAATGGTTAGATCCTATAAACCTCGACAACTTTTGTACTTTTGAAGTACAAATGCAGCTGCATGGCTCAAGCTATAGACATAATTATAATAGAACACAAAACAATAAATATAGACAAAAATATGATTTTACTATGTTCTTTTTCTTTTAGAAATGTTCTCTGCATAAATAGCTTATTACTAAAAGTAAAAACCACAGTACCAGATAAAAATGATTAATAGTAGTCATTATATTTGACCACGTACATATTTGTTCAAACCAGATAAGCATAGTTAAAGAAATGTACTTTTACAAATGAAGACAAGCACAATACACAATTCCTCCACACACTATCCCACTACACATTGTAAGTAGTAAATGGCCACTTTGCCCATAAAATAACAAAAACCCAACAACTTAAATATGCGTACAAAAACTCAACAAACACAACAACAAAAACTCACTTTGCCCACAAACTGTTTTACAGGGACCACAACAATTAAATATGCAATACTAAAATATGGCAACCTATGTGAATGAAGCACCTGATAGTGAACAACACCTCTTCAAACCACCACAACCTGCAATAGTTGACCACAAATTTCCATTAATTTTCATTTATAAAAATACAAGTGCATTAAAAAGGACAATCAATATTATTATAGGTGCAAATAAAGACAATAAGGAAAGCAACAACTTTAT
The DNA here is from genome assembly GCA_003255065.1 of Cercis canadensis. NCBI lineage: Eukaryota > Viridiplantae > Streptophyta > Magnoliopsida > Fabales > Fabaceae > Cercis > Cercis canadensis. The sequence goes on from QAOA01002296.1 coordinate 405,208, forward strand.
TTTCAAAATCCTGCCAGCAAGGACATGTTATACACATTGCATCTTCCCCAATTATATGAGCTTCTCATTAAAGCTCTAACTCATTCAGTTGAGACAACTTACAAACTCACAATTTTTCTTAGTAAAATATATTTCTACATTTAGACATAGTACATAAATTCTTTAAACACATAAGGAATTAATTGCAATGCAAGGACTATTTAACATGCCTCTCATCCCTCTTTTTTCTATCCTTTTTTGGTTGATTTATAGCTACTGGTATTGCTACAAATTTTCAGACTACCCAGCTGGCAAGAATCATGGTTCTCTTGGTTATACCACCTATGATAATGCAGATCCCAAACATTTCCAATTTCTCTTATGGACCACGCAGTTTGACCTTTTTGATTGCTCTCTTCATCACTATCTTTTTAACAATATTTTACTTAGCTTACCAGGTTTCTCATCCAATACTTTCTATAAGCATTTAAATTATTCTTCAAAATTACTTTGTCTAATTGTTCTAAACAAGCAATATACATTCAAGTAACAGGGGACCTGTTGGACTTATTATCATCAGCATTCCTATAGAAGCACAATACGACAACCATTGTCCCACCACAATAACAAAATGTGCACTACTTTCTCAACCCATGTGAATAGGTGGACCACAATAACAAAAACCCAACAATAAAATATGCACTACTTTCTTAACCCATGTGAACCCCTGGACCACAATATAAAGTTGTGCATAACTACGCTATCACAAAAAATTTAATTTACATGCGTGAAGCACCTGACAATGAACAACACCTCCTTTCAGATGGAGACATAGAAGAGTTTGGAAAACCTCACCTGTTAGAGCATGAAGGATCCGTTATCGGCAGACTTCTCTATGCTTTCTTCCACTAGTTTATCTCCTTTGATACTCTACTCCTATTGATTAAGAGAGTGACAAAGAGATTTCACAAGGCTTAGGGCTTTTTCTTTGTCAATTACAGAATGTTTGCCATCATCAGCACTTCGGATTTTAATCAATTGCCACTGTGAGCAAAGGGACTTCAGTGCTTTGGGACTTAAGGTTCCAATTTGGAATTTGCAGAATCCCTCGTTCACGTCATGAATCTATATTCAATTCTTGCTTTGGGACTTAAGGTTCCAATTTGGAATTTGCAGAATCCCTCGTTCACGTCATGAATCTATATTCAATTCTTACTCTTCATAATACTACGCCGTATGGGTAAGGATGACATATTTTCTTATCTTAGTAAAACGATGTCATTTTACGTGTGCCACACAGCAACCAGCTCAAATGCCATGTTAGCTTGCAAAGTCACTAACTAACGGCCATGTCAGCACTTAATGTGCCACGTGGCAATTTCTGTCAAATCTCACTAACGGACCCAGGCGGAGGACTATATTGGTAGATAGAATATAAATTTGAGGACTCAATTGACACCAAAAATAAATGAAGGACTAAAGTGTCTGTAAGAGCATTTTTCAAGGACCAAAAAAGGGTTTTACTCTTATTTGTTTAAACTTTTCATTGTTCTCGGGAATTCATTAGTTTATGGCATTGATTAGATAACCTACTATTACTAACAAACAATGGACTAGTTTTGAATTATATATTTTGAGGAAATCTGACCAAAGACAAGAAATTCTAACACAACATATCCGTGTGCATAAATTATCATGGTCTCCACCAAGTCAATACATCAACAGATCAATGTAACCTATGATTTGCAACATCACTAACAAAATAGCTTAATTGAAAGCAATTCAATTTCCAACTTATATCTAGAAAGCTTAAGTTCCAAAACTTTGATCACATATAGTTATGCGAAGTAACACTTCTTGTGTAAGCTCAACCCTAAACATGCTCTTTGACACATATAATACCTTAGTCAAAATGGGTAGATCAATGAGGTCATCAACTTCATTCTATCCTTGTCAAATTGCATCTTTTTCTTAATTTTAAAAATTTTGTAGTTTGAAAGACATAGATTGGAATAAAAGGTTTAATTTATTTTGCTTTCTATATAGATTAAAAAAATAAAATAAAATAGCATGTGTATGTTCTTCCGGAAAAATATGTCTAATCCAAAAATGAAATTTAAAGATAGAAAACTTGGCCTATTGATTCATGTAGAAGCACTGGAAGAATTGGAGAAAAAGAATCATTTCATTGATGTTGACATGTGTATATATATACACATTTACAATGAAAAGAATTCAAAAAGAAGAAACCCATATTTATTCTCTTTCATGCCCTCGTAAGATTGGGGTACCATCAAGAACACCAATCTTGGACCGAAGAGTGCAAAAAATGGATGATGGCAGCGGTTTTGTAAGAATATCAACTAATTGATCTTTTGTGGACAATTGGTGAACTTTCAACTAGTTGGAGGCTATTTTTTCCCGTACAAAGTGGTAGTCAAGTGCTATGTGTTTCATCCTAGAATGAAAGACATGATTAACACATAGGTACATGACCCCAATATTGTCATAGTGAATGACTGGAGTAGAAGTGATGGTTGTGCCAAGTTCCTTGAGGAGATTAAGGAGCCAATAAAGTTCGGCTGTGGTGGATGTAACTGCTCGATATTCGGCCTCTGTGGATGATCTTGCTACTGATCTTTATTTTCTAGAAGACCATGAAACAACATTTGAACCCATGAACACAAAATAGGCGGAGGTAGAGGTGCGATCCATTGGATTCCCTGCCCAATCAGCATCAGAATATGCATGTAACTAAAGAGGAGAATTAGAGGAAAGATGGAGGCCAAAATTTTGGTTGACTTAAGGTACCAGAGGACTCTTTTAAGTGCTGTGAGGGCATATGAAGGATAGGTATTGTAAGGCACCCACAAGGCGTTACTCAGTTAGATCTGTAGATGTGGTACCATCTTTAAGTAAAAGAGACACTGAGATAGACATGGGTGTAGTGGCACATTTTGCACCATTCATCTTGGCTTTCTCAAGTAGATCATATATGTACTTGTGTTGAGAGATGAACAGGCCATTCTGGTGAGGT
>QAOA01002299.1:10988-22786 GCA_003255065.1 Cercis canadensis
CCACATGCGGTACAATCTCCTGTATACAATTTTTTTGACGTTGATTCTCGTGTTCCCTCATCAGCGATTAATACATACCACGACCCCTCTTCACAGACAGAGTATACGGGAAATTGGACCGATCTGACGATGACTCCTCTGACAGCACGTCATCCCTATGATCCAGCGATGACTGGGACTAGACTATTTTCATCAGGGAATATGTATGATTACATGACACCTTCAGCCACCCAGCCTGCTGAGGAAGAACTGTCACCACCAGCCACCCAACCTGCTGAAGAAGAACTGCCACGACGTGTCAGTAGACCTCCCAGATGTGGGACAGGCGGACATTTGTTTCGACATAGACGTTAGTGTTAGATTGTTATTGTACACATGATATGTCATTATTAGAGATGTTGATTATTATTATATTTGAGTTCATATGTTATATCATTATTTAAACGTTTGAAACTTAAACAAGATATAATTAAACAATATGCCACATATCCAGACTCTTTATTATTAATAATCAAAACAATAACAAACTCAACATAAAAATTTCAAATTTTACAAGTAAGTAATTTATTCATGGATCAGGCATTCTTCTAAGTGGACAGTTTCGCCTATTATGCTCTTCCGTGCGACAAATACTACATTTTATTATTGTCCGGGTTCTGCTTGGATCCCACCAATCCATCTCATTTCGAATGCGATTCGTAACAGGACAACCTTTCTTCCTCAGCATCGCGGGGTTGGGGCTAATATGTATCCCCTGGATCTCCGGCCAATATTCCTGTCCACCAATAGGCATAAACTATCCACGATACGTATTCATTAAATTTTGAATGGAGTATACCGGATCCACATAAGACCATTCATTGTAGGAAGCAGAAGCACATGCAGATATTACATGTGAACATGGGAAATGAAGTGCTTTAAATTTACCGCAACTACACCTTCTTTCATTTAGGTTGACAACAAACGTGCGTCCAGCCGTCCTGGTTCTCATATTATACTTCTCCTCAACCTCGAATAAACCGGTGTCCCTGTTGAACAAACGAGGCTTGTGTGATGACGCCTCTCGTGAATTTTCACGCATCTTATTCATGACATACTCGGTCCACTGTTGTCCACTAGCTCTCATATTACCAGCTTCATCCCTTTTTTTAGTGAAAATAACATTTAACTTGTAATATGTTGCTCTAACCAGGGCAGTAATAGGCATGTTGCGAACACCCTTCAATGTGCCATTAATATTCTCAGCCAAATTGGTAGTCATCATGCCATAACGTCTCCCCTCAGTATCTCCTTGCAAAGTCCATTTTGCTTCATCAAGATCGCGTACATACTTCCATGCACGATTGTCTTCGCATCGACTTTGTATATCCATCATAAACTCTTTAAATTTAAGGGATTCAAATTGGCTGCCTGTCAAATTGAGTCAAAAACATTTGAATATTAAGAAATAGTTAATTTAAACCAAATATACAACTATGAAAACAACAAAATTTAACATACCTGCTGCGTATATTTTTGTTTTCAAGGCTTTATTCTTGAAGTGTGTATTCCAATTGCTAACGACATGACGCAAGCAAAAGAAATTGTACGCGAGTGGTGGACTCCAACCTACACTAGCATCTGCAATTGAAGACAATATACTTACATGGCGATCAGAAATTATTGCCAAATTTTGACGATCTCGAACAACGTGACGACGAACTAAAGTCAAAAACCACGCCCATGCATCTTTAACTTCACCTTCGACAATAGCAAATGCAAGAGGCAATGGTGACCTATCGCCATCCTGTGTAGAAGCAATCAGCAACGTTCCCCGATATTTGCCACTCAAGAAAGTCCCATCCACTTGAATCACAGGCTTGCAAAAAGTGAATGCATCAACACATGCTTTGAATGTCCAAAAGACACGACGAAACATCTTTTCCTGGACATTTGATTGACTACTGATGTGATTATTATCCAAGAACCATTCTACAACAGTTCCAGGATTTGTCGCTCGCATTGCTGCCATCCATCTAGGCAATAGATTATAGCTTTCATTCCAACTACCGAACAACTTTTCAATGCATTTCTGCTTTGCTAACCATGTTTTTCTGTACGATGCTCGATAGGAAAAGTCTGCCGATATTCGCTCCTGTATCAACTTAATTGATACATTAGGACTCTCTTCAACTATTCCATAAATGCTTGACGCTATCACATTAATATCTAACTTCTTGTGATCTTGCGTTATCAAGGGATTTGTGCAAGTATGCGGACCGTTATACTTTCTAATCTCCCATACTTTGCTGTGACTTCTTTGGCAGGCTCGAAGTCTCCAATTACAACCAGTAGCCTTATTTGGACAAATAACATTCCACATAGTCGGATTTGACTCGATCACAGTGAATGACTGATGCATTTGCAGTGAGTATTCCTTCACAGTAAGCTGAACGTCATTTTTTGTAGAAAATTGTTGCCCAATTGACAACTCTCTACCTCTCTCCCACGCTACATGTTCATCTGAAATCCCGGTGTTATCAATTATTCGCATTGCATCCCAATTAACTGCTGAATAAACTGGGACAGGTTCACAATACTGCAACGGCTGCACCATTTCCGGCCTGGGACAATCGGATTCAACACCCAATGGTTGTACATTCAGATCCAAACTATGTTGATATTCTTCATCACTAGATGCATCATCTTCATCTGGAATGTAATCTTCATCATCACTCAACGTAACTAACGGATCAATGGGAGAATTAGCACCATTAAGCAATGATTCCTCTTCATGTCTTGTTTCCTGTTCTTCGATGTCTCTCCCTTGTCCAATATCTGAATTGAACTACTGGTCATAACAATCATAGTCATGTCTCTCTGGTGGTTGAAAAGTTTGACTCGAACTAGGAATACCATACTGAAACCCAGATGAGTCAACATGTGGCCGATAACAGCGGTCATTCTCTAATTCTGTTTGACTATGCATCTGAACTGAATAAGGTATGGAACTTGGCCCACAATCATCAACGATCTGAAAATCACTATCATCATGCTCTGTGGTTTCAGTCTCCACAAAAACCTTCATTGCTCCAAGATTGACATGCTGTGAGTGACTCTCATACATGCACATTACATCTTCATCAGCCACAAGATCAAGGACACCATAATATAAGGGGTTAGCTGACATAGGAAATCTATATTTGATGTTCTTGATCACTTTATTGGGCTCAAGACGTAATTTTCATTGGATCACCTCTTTAAGACTTTGTAGTCTAAGTTTATGTTTCAACATCATGCATACAGGATTCGCACTTTCATACGTAACTCCTTGTTCTCTATTATATACTCGACCATTGTAATAAACGAATATCAGCATTTTTAGATCTCCACAAAAAAAAAATTTAAGTTGTCAAACTAGAAAGATTATTTAGAATTAATTAGGATTGTTTATTTTATTTTCATATGATCTTTATATTTTAAATATATTTTACTATTATGAATTTAGCTTATTATAAAAAAAAAATGTAAAATTTCAACTACTTATGTCAACTTGTGTCTCTTCAAATAATAACTCATATATGTGGATATATTTTAATAAACTATAAAATAATCATGACTTATAATATATTATGGAAGGAGGTTATCAGAGAGCAAGGTGAGGGAGAGAGTAGAACACTCATTCCAACGTCAAACATGGCATTTGGTTTATAATAACTAAAATTTGCACAAGCCTTCAACTATTTATTTATCTCAATTTAAGATGTTTTTATGCTCTAAAATATATTTTTCATATAGAAATAATTGGAAACCAAAATAAACAATCATGATTAATTATTCTAAATAATGTGTATAGTTTGATCACGTTTCATTATGTTTTGTTGAAGTTAATCATACAAAACTATCTAATATTACCTAAATCATCATTAAAATAGTTTTTATGAAATTCTTATTATAAAAACTATATAAATCAAGTCGCTTGTGTAAAATTTAAACTAGTGACGGTATATAAGATAAAGTTTCATACGTACATATGTATAATTAATAATAATATACCACACATTTACATTTATTCACAATTTTTCATATCATTTTATAAATCCTTTCATTTTTAAAAAAGCTTAAAAACAATATTTTTACTGTCAATTATGTTTTAAAAAGGTTAAGTTCTAAGAATCTCTCAAAAAAATTGAGGTCCCAGATTCAAATCCCATAACCCAATATCTCTAGCTAAAATAAATAGTTCTATCTATCAAATAAATAAAAAAATCATGGTTCAAAAATGTTCAAAACACACTCATAGAGCAATTGAAACTCATAGACAACAATTAGCAGGTAAGATGTATGCATTACAGCATTAAGTGCAAATGGTACACAAAAAAGTGAAGAGTTTTTTTTATCACACGGCTGTAGAATGTGACAAGAGGGTTTTACATACGGAATTCAAGTTATACAATATCTTAGTATAGTTGATATCATTTCTAACACATGGCTTCAACTCATGTAATTCTAAATTATTTTATTTTCAAATTTTATTATGTTGAATCATTTTAACTTGGTTAATCCTACTAAAGTTTCCTCCTTACCCAATATATGTTGTCTTTCCCCCTATGAAGGTCCTTCGGAAAATTCTTCACAAAATTCTGGAGAAATATCCTCTCCTTAGGAAATTGAAGAGAGAAATTAAAAGTTCATCCTTCTCCAAAAATTTTAATTAAGTTTCCTTCGTTTTATCTTAATATTTTAGTCTTCATTTATTTTCCAAATTCTGAAGATACCAAACAAAAACATAAATATTTTTATTTCAATAAATTCCTTCGAACTTATACAAAGTTATGAAAATTACCATAAGGTATTTGTCAACATCTTTAACGGTACTAATATATGTCTAATTTGTTTTCATGTAACTTTTAAAACATTCCTCTCAACATACGTCGTTCTTTTAGTGCTTTTTGCCCTGTTCATTGCACAGGTGAAAAGATAAAACATTTTTCGGTCGTTTTAATTTATCTCTAATTTATTTTCATGTAACTTTTAAAATATTCCTCTCAACATACGTCGTTCTTTTAGTCCTTTTTTTCCTGTTCATTGCAGAGGTGAAAAGATAAAAACCTTTTTCAGTGGTTTGTCATGTGTGGAAAAAAGAAATAGACCATTAAAGAGTGAGATCAGATCATGTGCAAGAATTTTTCAGCTAGGAAAGATTATGTTTTTGTTTAATTGATATGTGCCCTTAATTTGTTACTTTCATTTGAACACTTGGACTTGAATGCTTCATTTTTTTTATTCTATTGTATTTCTTTATTATATTATCTTTGAGAATGGGATAGAAACATGTAGGGTAATTTTTTAGAGCACACTATTACTTACGGCTATTCACGGTTCGGTTTGGCCGGTTTGGAGAGTGAACCGAACCAACCAAATAGCTTATAACCACAAAAAATACAATAGAGAAGAAACTCAGAAAGAGAACTATGGAGAAAGTTAGAGAGATGGAGACAGAGCTCAAGAGAAAGAAGGAGATCGATGGAGAGAGATAGACATGGAGATTGATGAAGAGAGAAAGAGATCGATGGAGCTCGATGGAGATGGAGATCAACAGAGAGAGAAGGAGATTGATCATGGACACTCGACAGTAGTGTTTCTTTCTCTGCCTTTGTCTCCCTTTGATTTCTTCTTCTTCTTCTTCTTCTTCTTTGTCTATCTCTCTCTCTCTTTCTCTAGTTTCTTCTTATTTGTCTCTCTCTCTCTTGCTTGTTGCTATTGGCGTTCCCAGTGTGAAGAGGTTGGACTTGGTGTTATGGTGAAGTAAGTAAAACCAACAGATGTTCCAATACTTCGTTCTTGTTTTATATCTCATGGTGTTTATATTCAATGCTTTCTTCTCAATTAAGATTTCAATTCTCCTTTTAAATTTGGCTGGAATGAGAGTTCTAGAATTTAGATTTGGTCAATGGCATTTGGCGAAGAAGTAAAACGATGCGTATGCAGTGCGGTTCGGGTTTTGGGTGGGTTGAATTCCTAAACTCGCTAATCGAACTGAATAAAATTGATTTATTGGTTTTGGGCCTGAACCAACCCGCATAAACCGACCGAGCCTTGCAGTTTGGGCGGGTTCATCGGGTTGACCCTCCCCATGAACACTACTACTATTGCTTCTATACTTACTGTCAGAACATACTTGAAGGTCGCTACGAAGCAAATGGTGGACTTGAAAAAAAAATTATTTTTCCGAAAGAAAACTTGGAGTCGTCACCAATTGTATTGAAAATTGAGGAACAATTGGAAAACCCCTTTTATTTCCCAAAACTTGGTCTACGAACCAGTGAGGGTTCGGGACTCTAATTGTGTGTAAGGAAGGTGTTAGACACCTTACAACACCCGTCTAAAAGACGGTTACCTGAAATTAATTGTACAAATTAAGTCATTGCCAAATTGTATTTATTTTATCCCTAAATAAAAATAAAAGAAAAATGGGTGATCATTTAAATCTGGACTTGATTCGTCACCCTCGAATGCCTACGTACCCTAATTAAGTATCAACGTCCGCATAGTTCGTAAGAAGGTTCAAAAGCTTAAAAAAAAAATTTCATTTTTGAAAAGCCAAATTCAAAACAAATGTTCATTTCATTTTTTTTCCATTTTTATTTTTTTCTTTGCTTTAATTGTAAAAATAAACTAAATAAACAAGTGTGCAACCAATATAAATTGTGAATAATTGTAAATATGCTATCTATGAATCTAATTGTGTCCTAAATCCTTTCACTTTGTTCTCACACTTCTTAGTTCCCAAAGTAGTGCTTATCTTTACCTCGGACGGATAGGAGAGCCACCTTTATAGGGGTAAGTCACCCTTACCCCTCCTTTGATAAGTAAGGGGTCTATGGATGCTAAACGAACAATCACATTCTTAAATGTTATGAAAATGTATAATTTTAAGTATTACAACACTTGTCCTTGTCCAATAGGGGAGAGGTACATAATTGAAAAATGTAATCAAAATAAACAAAAGCTCTCCGAGCCTCTGAGTCGCCTCAGGGTTTTGCTAATGGCCTAAGAATTGTGACTCCTTCTCACATAAAACACACATTAGTTGGCTCGAAATAAGATATTAAATTTCACATATGCATAAGTAATGAAGCAGCCACAATGCATCACAAAAAATGACAAGATAAAACAAAGAACATGTCAACTTATAGTGAAAAGGTATACAATACTAAAACATATTTGGCAGCCATTAAGAGTCAAAATAAAACCATAAAAATGACATGCAAAGTAATGCAACAATATTTAGTTAAACAGGGCAATCAACATACACTCTTAATTAGCATGCAAATGGTTCTAAAAAGGAAGAAAGAACAACAAGCAAACACAAGGCAAAATGAAAATTAGAACAACAAAAACAGAAAATAAAATATAAAATAGGGGAAACTTGTAAAGAAACCTGAGATGCATGTCAATGCAATTTGACCCCAAAAATTTTCATGACATAGAAAAATGTCTTCTGGTTCTGGAGAGTGAAAAACCATACAAAAATAATCTCTCTAACTCAAGTTATGGCCAAAAATTAGAACACTACCAGAATCAACTAACAATTTCACAGTATAGTTAAAATAACCATATTCAAATTAAAACTGGGAGCAAATACGACATGCAAAAAATATGAAATTTATTCACATGCAAGATACGCATCTTAGGGTTCTAACAAGACTAGAACCATGCCATTTAGGGTTTTAAAACTAAAGTTATGGTAAAAAAACTGACCACTGCTAGTGTTAGATTGATAGGTCCGAGAATGACCATTTAGAAACTAAATTTGATAATTACTATCCCAATTGACCAATTTGATTTTAAACATGAAAAGTCAAAAGATTAAAACCAAAAACAAAGTTTTCAAGAAAGGTCAAACATGTTGATTTTTAATCAAGAACCCTAAAATACATTCGAAAAACCAAAGACAAAACAAACAAAATACCCAAAAAGAAATCCACAATAAGCATGCTCACTCCAACAAGACATGACAAATGGTACCAAAACAATAATAGGGCAGTAAACAAGTAAAACCTACAATACCATAAAATACATGAAATGAAACCTTTGAACATCGTTAAGACCCAAAGAAAATTAGTATTTTCTTTTTCTACAAATTTCAGTCCTATTTTTTCTTATCATTTTATAAATTCTATAACTTTTTATACGATTTTCAAGTTTTTTTCTTTTCAAATTTCAATCTTTTTTTAAAGATGTTCAAAATGCACTCTAACAAGAATTAGTTGTTAAGTTTTATGGGTTAGAGACAAACGGTACCCTAACGAGATGAATTTGCCACATAATCATAAATAATAATATAGATATTAATAGTGGCAGCGCACCATGTATTCACCACAAATGTCAATGTCAAGACCATGACTAGTTAACTTGTTTTTTATTTTTTTGATATGACTTGTGAGTCTTGTGAATGAACAAAAAGTTAGTAGATGTTAAGAGGATAAGACAAAGAAATTAAATGCATAAAAGATAGAATTCAGATTAGGTAGTGACATTTAGGGAAGAAGTAAAACGGTGAGTATGCGGCGGTTCAGGTTTTGGGGGGTTGAATTCCTAAACCCGCTAACCGAACTACATAAAATCGATTTTTGGTTTTGGGCCTGAACCAACCCGATCAACCCACATAAACCGACTCAAGCCTTGCAATTTGGATTGGTTTGGGCAGGGTCATCAGGTAGAACACCCCTTATTGTTTCTATATTATTATCTATAAAGAACATTTTAGCACATTATTTTGAAGTTTTGTTAATGGTACAATAAAAACTCAATTTTAAATGTCAAAAAACCATTGATATTATCTATTTGTTTGATAAAGATGTTCATCATCATGTGAAGCAAAAAAATTATCTAGTATAAATGAATGAGACTACTATAATATACTCATGTGACACAAGTCAAATCTATATTTTGTTTTACATAATTTTTTATATATTATATTAGTATAGTATAGTTTATATAATTTAAATTTTATTAAATTTATTTTAATTTTTTAGAGCAATTTAAATTATATAAATTATATTAGATATAATATATTTAAAAAATATAAAAAAAAATCAAAAATATTACATAAATGACATCAAAAGATGTGTAACAAAGCACCCCTAAATCAATAGCAAAAACGTCTGTCTGCCACAAATGCCGATGTCTCCATCATGACTAATAATTAACATTATCAATGCACAAAAGCTAGTAGATGTGAGAAGGAGGCGACAAAGAAATAAATAGCTTGAAATGAAACATATGATCATGACCTATCAGCCTACACACATCGTAGCCTTCGCATTCATCTAGCGGCACTTTGACCGAATAAATGTAGAAGGGAAAGTTAATTACACATATAGGGTAGTCAAAAACGTAATTACGGGAATAATGTAGTTTAAAAAAAAAACTGGAAATAAAAAAAAATTATTCGTCAGACGCGGGGCCCACAGACGCGCCGTGTGCCCGCCGGCGCCTGCTGACTGGACGCGCCGTGGGGCCCACAGCGCGTCTCTTCTTGTCGTGCGTGCCAGGCCTTGCGTGTTTGACCGCTAAAGCTGCACCTTGCAGTGCCACGTGTCAGCTCCCCAGTAAGCCATTTAAAGGCCGAACGGGGACGTGACACGTGGCAATTTTTTTTGCCCTTTTCTCCCTTCTTCCTCCGCCCTTCCCCTCAGAGTTCCTCATTCAGCTTCTTTGTTATTCTCTGCTTCCTTGCTTGCTTGCTTCTCTTTTTTACTTCTTTGCTTCTGTTCTTAACTTCTTTGCTGCTTGTTCTTCCTCTTGTTGAGCTATAATTTTTTTTTTCTTATTACGTTGATTTTGTATCTATTGTACTAGAAGTTATTTTTTTTTTTTTTGGTGTACATTATGGCGGATGAAGTTGTAGTACAAGGACCACAAGATCCTACTCTGTTGACTGAACAAAATAATCACATATCAACAAAAGTATAGAATACTGGAGTAAGTAATTTATAAATATTTTTGTTAGAGTATTTTGAATTTGTAGAATTTTTTATATTATTGTAAATTTGTTATAAATTATTGTAATTTTTATACAGGTTGATATAGAGTTATGTCCTCGATCTCATAGTAATATACGTAGACCTAATGATCGAGTTATGGAATACGTGAGAAGGGCAGGTTTTGGTGGGGTCGCAAAAATAGAACCTGCTCATATTGATGTCCAGTTAATTTCTGCATTAGTTGAACGATGGAGGCCCGAAACACATACATTTCATATGCTTTGCGATGAGTGTACTATCACCTTGCAAGATGTAGAGGTGTTACTTGGTCTTCCTGTTGATGGAGAAGCAGTATTCGAGTATACTGGTTACACATGGAGTGATCTTTGTCGGGAATTGCTTGGCGTAACTCCACCTGATTCTGCCTTAGCTGGAGGAAGACTGAAACTGAGCTGGCTTTCGCGAACATTTAGTCGATGCCCAAATGATGTTGCAGATGATGTAGGACAACAATTTGCAAGAGCACATATATTGCGTTTAATTTGCATGTGGCTGATGCCTGATCGTAGTGGCAATTGTGTACATGTTATGTATTTAAAGTTGTTAGAAAATTGGGATGAGGCTGGGAGATTCAGCTGGGGATCAGCTTGTCTTGCTTATCTGTATAGAAGTCTTTGCATGACTTCTCTTGAGGAAGCTGATAACTTTGCAGGATGCTGTTTTTTGCTCCAGTGTTGGGCATGGGAGAGATTCCCGTATATAGCTCCGAGGCGAGAAGAGCGTGATCTAACTGGGCCACTTGCGAGTAGGTAAGTAAATTAAATTTAAAGTTATTTTTAATTAAGCTACTTTATATTCTGATAATTTATTTAAAATTATAGTACATTAATATAAAGAGTTGTCAATTAGATTATATGATTCATATTAGAATGACATTATTTTTATAGTATAATAGACATAATTAATAGTACATTATTTGTTTAATGTAATAAACGTAATTAATTATAGTGTAATATTTGAAACATGTTAGATGGAAAACTCCTCTAGATTGGACCAATATTATTTACGGCGCAGACCAAAAAGGGTATCGACGAGCATTTGATCTACTTGAAAGTGATGATGTAAGAATTTTTGTTACTAGTAATTAATGTATGTCATTTATTACTTGAATTTTTTGTAAGAAATATGTTTCATATTATTAATGTTGCATGTAAACAGATTGTGTGGCAGCCATATACCAGGGCATTGATGACACGACTCCCGAATTATTGTGTTAGGGGGCATGAAATTTGGGCTGCTAAAGTGCCATTAATATGTTATCACATTGTAGAGCACCACAATCCAGATCGAGTTCTACGCCAATTTGGGTGCAGACAACACATTCCCCGAGATATTACTTTTTATGATACAGAACTACACAATGTCAACATGAGGGGGAAGCAGGCTACATTATGGATGGTGCATCATATGGCTCACAACCTTTTGTGGGATGATCGACGTCAATATGTAGTTAAGTTAGACGAGCCGTTTGGAGTAGACTCGGATTACATTGCATGGTACTCACGCATAACGCGTCGATGGATGAGGCCTGAAAATGTCATAGCTAGTGGACAGGTAAAAACGTTACAGTTATTATGTTTGTTTTTGAATTTGTTTTAAGTTACTACATTTTTTTGTCAAGAAATTATGAGCCATAATTTATTACGGTGCAGGTTCTTACTTATCCTCAAACTCAAGAGGGTGGTAGTAGTCGGCAGGGTTGGGGGAGTCAGCAGGGTGTTCCTCAGGAGGGGGTGCCTCAGCATGGTTAGGGGAGTCAGCAGGGTG
>QAOA01002299.1:22885-105977 GCA_003255065.1 Cercis canadensis
GAGTCAACAGGGTGTTCATCAGCAGGGGGTGCCTCAGCAGGGTTGGGGAACGGTTCCTCAGCAGGGTTGGGGAACGGTTACTCAGCAGGGTTTGACACCTGAGAGATATGAGGCATTTGTTTCGAGGCTCACCGGGGTGTTTGTAGAGTTTGGGATGTTCCCACCGGTGATGCAACCCCAACCCCAGATGGCTCCTGAGGCGAAGAACTCAACAGGGAGTGCAGCCATGTCTTCGGAGGCACATGCTACATCATCACGACGCCATCTTGCCTCACCCGCCACTAGGTCCCGACATCGTTCCAGTGATAGATCTCAGAGTTTGTCTCACTCTGATCATCGCGTTGATATGGCTAGTTTATCGGTCGACGTGCCGTATAGGCCCGATCCAGTACAAGTTACAGAGAACCAGGGGTACTTTGATATGACACCACATGCGGTACAATCTCCTGTATACAATTTTTTTGACGTTGATTCTCGTGTTCCCTCATCAGTGATTGATACATACGTCGACCCCTCTTCACAAACAGAGTATACGTGAAATTGGACCGATCTGACGATGACTCCTCTGACAACACGTCATCCCTATGATCCAGCGATGACTGGGACTAGACTATTTCCATCAGGGGATATGTATGATTACATGACACCATCAGCCACCCAGCCTGCTGAGGAAGAACTGTCACCACCAGCCACCCAACTTGCTGAAGAAGAACTGTCACGACGTGTCAGTAGACCTCCCAGATGTGGGATAGGCGGGCATTTGTTTCGACATAGACGTTAGTGTTAGATTGTTATTGTACACATGATATGTCTATTATTAGAGATGTTGATTATTATTATATTTGAGTTCATACGTTATATCATTATTTAAACGTTTGAAACTTAAACAAGATATAATTAAACAATATGCCACATATCCAGACTATTTATTATTAATAATCAAAACAATAACAAACTCAACATAAAAATTTCAAATTCTACAAGTAAGTAATTTATTCATGGATCAGGCATTCTTCTAAGTGGACAGTTTCGCCTATTATGCCCTTCCGTGCGACAAATACTGCATTTTATTATTGTCTGGGTTCTGCTTGGATCCCGCCAATCCATCTCATTTCGAATGCGATTCGTAATAGGACGACCTTTCTTCCTCAGCATCGCGGGGTTGGGGCTAATATGTATCCCCTGGATCTCCGGCCAATATTCCTGTCCACCAATAGGCATAAATTGTCCACAATACGCATTCATTAAATTTTGAATGGAGTATACCGTATCCATATAAGACCATTCATTGAGGGAAGCAGAAGCACATGCAGATATTGCATGTGAAAATGGGAAATGAAAGGCTTTAAATTTACCGCAACTACACCTTTTTTCATTTAGGTTGACAACAAATGTGCGTCCAGCCGTCCTGGTTCTCATATTATACCTCTCCTCAACCTCGAATAAACCGGTGTCCCTGTTGAACAAACGAGGCTTGTGTGATGACGCCTTTCGTGAATTTTCACGCATCTTATCCATGACATACTCGGTCCACTGTTGTCCACTAGCTCTCATATTACCAGCTTCATCCATTTTTTTTAGTGAAAATAGCATTTAACTTGTAATATGTTGCTCTAACCAGGGCAGTAATAGGCATGTTGCGAACACCCTTCAATGTGCCATTAATATTCTCAGCCAAATTGGTGGTTATCATGCCATAACGCCTCCCCTCAGTATCTCCTTGCAAAGTCCATTTTGCTTCATCAAGATCTTGTACATACTTCCATGCACGATTGTCTTCGCATCGACTTTGTATATCCGTCATAAACTCTTTAAATTTAAGGGATTCAAATTGGCTGCCTGTCAAATTGAGTCAAAAACATTTGAATATTAAGAAATAGTTCATTTAAACCAAATATACAACTATGAAAACAACAAAATTTAACATACCTGCTGCGTATATTTTTGTTTTCAGGGCTTTATTCTTGAAGTGTGTATTCCAATTGCTAACGACATGACGCAAGCAAAAGAAATTGTACGCGAGTGGTGGACTCCAACCTACACTAGCATCTGCAATTGAAGACAATATACTTACATGGCGATCAGAAATTATTGCCAAATTTTGACGATCTCGAACAACGTGACGACGAACTAAAGTCAAAAACCACGCCCATGCATCTTTAACTTCACCTTCGACAATAGCAAATGCAAGAGGCAATGGTGACCTATCGCCATCCTGTGTAGAAGCAATCAGCAACGTTCCCCGATATTTGCCACTCAAGAAAGTCCCATCCACTTGAATCACAGGCTTGCAAAAAGTGAATGCATCAACACATGCTTTGAATGTCCAAAAGACACGACGAAACATCTTTTCCTGGACATTTGATTGACTACTGATGTGATTATTATCCAAGAACCATTCTACAACAGTTCCAGGATTTGTCGCTCGCATTGCTGCCATCCATCTAGGCAATAGATTATAGCTTTCATTCCAACTACCGAACAACTTTTCAATGCATTTCTGCTTTGCTAACCATGCTTTTCTGTACGATGCTCGATAGGAAAAGTCTGCCGATATTCGCTCCTGTATCAACTTAATTGATACATCAGGACTCTCTTCAACCATTCCATAAATGCTTGACGCTATCACATTAATATCTAACTTCTTGTGATCTTGCGTTATCAAGGGATTTGTGCAAGTATGCGGACCGTTATACTTTCTAATCTCCCATACTTTGCTGTGACTTCTTTGGCAGGCTCGAAGTCTCCAATTACAACCAGTAGCCTTATTTGGACAAATAACATTCCACATAGTCGGATTTGACTCGATCACAGTGAATGACTGATGCATTTGCAGTGAGTATTCCTTCACAGCAAGCTGAACGTCATTTTTTGTAGAAAATTGTTGCCCAATTGACAACTCTCTACCTCTCTCCCACGCTACATGTTCATCTGAAATCCCAGTGTTATCAGTTATTCGCATTGCATCCCAGTTAACTGCTGAATAAACTGGGACAGGTTCACAATACTGCAACGGCTGCACCATTTCCGGCCTGGGACAATCGGATTCAACGCCCAATGGTTGTACATTCAGATCCAAACTATGTTGATATTCTTCATCACTAGATGCATCATCTTCATCTGGAATGTAATCTTCATCATCACTCAACGTAACTAGCGGATCGATGGGAGAATTAGCACCATTAAGCAATGATTCCTCTTCATGTCTTGTTTCCTGTTCTTCGATGTCTCTCCCTTGTCCAATATCTGAATTGAACCACTGGTCATAACAATCATAGTCATGTCTCTCCAGTGGCTGAAAAGTTTGACTCGAACTAGGCATACCATACTGAAACGCAGATGAGTCAACATGTGGCCGATAACAGCGGTCATTCTCTAATTCTGTTTGACTATGCATCTGAACTGAATAAGGTATAGAACTTGGCCCACAATCATCAACGATCTGAAAATCACTATCATCATGCTCTGTGGTTTCAGTTTCCACAAAAACCTCCATTGCTCCAAGATTGGCATGCTGTGAGTGACTCTCATACATGCACATTACATCTTCATCAGCCACAAGATCAAGGACACCATAATATAAGGGGTTAGCTGACATAGGAAATCTATATTTGATGTTCTTGATCACTTTATTGGGCTCAAGACGTAATTTTCGTTGGATCACCTCTTTAAGACTTTGTAGTCTAAGTTTATGTTTCAACATCATGCATACAGGATTCGCACTTTCATACGTGACTCCTTGTTCTCCATTATATACTCGACCATTGTAATAAACGAATATCAGCATTTTTCTCCTAAATTTAAAATGAAATATATCATATTTCAGTATAATAATAATATACAATAATCATAACAATATTAAACTAAATACAAATATTATATACTCGACTATTGTAATAAATAAATATCAGCATTTTTCTCCTAAATTAAAAATCAAATATATTATATTTCATAAAATACTAAATATACAATAATCATAAACTACTAAATATTAAGCTAAATATTAATTTTATGAAAACATTTATTTATCGTAATATTACAGTAAAAAAAATAAACTACTAAATATTATCAAACTAAAGATAAAAAATAACTTAAATATTATCATATACAATTAGTATATAAATAAACTACTAAATATTACAATAAAAAAATAAACTACTAAATATTATCAAATTAAAGATTAAAAATCACTTAAATAAAAATAATTATTAAAATCATTAAAATTTAAGATAAATAAGAATACTTATTAATATTAAGTAGAAATTAAAATTTAAACTTACCTTATGTGAAGACTGCTTGGAGTATTTTCGTTCCTCTTGTGTGAAGACTACTCGGAGGTTTGTGAAGACTACTTGTTGATTTTCGGAGGTTTGTGAAGACTGCTGGTTGATTTTCGCTGTTGTGTGAAGACTGCTCGGAGGGGAGGGGAGAAATTTATAGAATTCGGACACGCCACCAGCCAATGAGGTTCAGACATAAAATGGGATGCGCCGTGGGGCCCACGAGGTTCAGAGACAAAATAGGACGCGCCGTGGGGCCACGAGGTTTAGAGACAAAATGGGACGCGCCGTGGGGCCCACGGCGTGTCCCTACAAGCCATGCGCCTATAAGTGGATGTCACGACACGAAGAGATGTGTCGTGGGCCCCACAGCGCGTCCAGTCATCAGGCGCCGGCGGGCCCACGACGCGTCTGTGGGCCCTGCGTCTGACGAATAAATTTTTTTTTATTTCCAATTTTTTTTAAACTACATTATTCCCGTAATTACGTTTCTGACTACCCTATATGTGTAATTAACTTTCCCTTCTACATTTATTCGGTCAAAGTGCCTCATCTAGCACATCGTTTTTTTTTTTCAAATTTCAATCTTAATTATATTCCAATCATTTATAAATCTTATCAATTTTTATAGGATTTGAAATCTTTTTTTATATGAAAATCTCAATCCCATCTCAAAGATGTTCCAAACACAGTACTCTTAAAAGCAAATAATACTCACATGCAAAAATTAATTGGCAGCAAAATTTTCTTCATTAGGGACAAAACACTCTTAAAACAAATAATACTCACATGCAAAAATTAATTGGCAGCAAAATTTTCTTCATTAGGGACAAATGATATCCAACAAAGTTTACTTGCTGCATGATCATATGTAGTAATAAAAATAAATAACAGAGTCTAATAGACTTTGAGTAGTTTATTACAAGTAAGAAGTTTGAACTCCTACACCATATATTAACTTATAAATAAATAATGACATTGTCTATTTGCCGCAAATGTTGAACAGGACTAATCAGGACTTTTGACATAAATATTACAATGTACAAAATTAATTACTTAAATATAACATTTTAAAAAATATTTATACAAATATTACACTTTTAAAAAATTTAAAAAACAAAAAAAAAAACAATCAGTACAGGTAGGTCCTACAGGACACGCCGTGGGCCTGTCTGTGTGTCCCCACTAAATACGCCGCAGCTCACGTGGCGTGTCTCACCTCAAATTAGTGTACATTCTTTTGTTTAAAAC
Organism: Cercis canadensis; assembly: GCA_003255065.1. Classification (NCBI taxonomy): domain Eukaryota; kingdom Viridiplantae; phylum Streptophyta; class Magnoliopsida; order Fabales; family Fabaceae; genus Cercis; species Cercis canadensis. The sequence continues at coordinate 28,417 of QAOA01002299.1, forward strand.
TTTGACCTTTTGACCTTTGGAAACAAAAAGAAAAAGAAAGGAGAGAAAGAGGAAGGGGGGTGTGTGACCGGAAAGAGAAATTGAAAGGAGAGAAGGACGTGTTGAGAGGAAAGAGAAAAAGAAAGGAGAGAGGGAGGACACACCACTTGAGCTATGACATGTCCAATGGAGACACACAAACTGATCCACAACGTGTTTTGTAGGATCCACTTGTATTGATTATTTTTTTTTTAAAATTTTTAAAAGTATAATATTTGTGTAAATATTTTTAAAAGTGTTATATTTTAGTAATTAATTTTGTACACTGTAATATTTATGTCAAAACGACAGACTAATCAATCTATTTAATGCAAAAAATTTAGTAGATTTAAAGAGAATGCGACAGAAGAGTACAAGGGGATGAAATGAAGCCTATTATCAAGACCTATCAACTTTATGAAATTATACAAAGTTAATTAGCAAATGGCAAAAGACATTACTAATTTATTGAACGTGGTCCATGGTCCATGTAACTATGATAATATTAAGCCAAAAAAAGTGCACATTTTTTTTTAGCTAATGGTCCAAAATTTTAATTATGTCCTCACCATTAAAGATAAGGTTGGCGATATTTATAGGAGCAGCAAAGTTTTGTCGATTAGGTGCGACTTATAAAGAAAGGCCACGTTGGCTTCAAGCAACGGTAGAAATAAGATGTCCTTTATATTTGGGACAAATGGTGGCCCTACTACAAGATAACTTCGGCTTCATGGCAAAATACAAAAATAAATTATGGGTTGCTATGCTACACCTTTAAAAGCGATATGTAGGGAAAAGTTGATTAATGGAAATTTTTTAGATATTTTTTATATTTATGTAGTATATCATATTACATAAGATTAATTACTATGAGAATGACATGTGTACAAATTAACTGTTTTTAAATTTATTTGAGAAAATAAAATAAAATATATTTATATTCAATAAAATATAAAAATTATGTATGCTTGTCACCTCAGTGTAATATGACATATTCATGTAGTATTATAGAATCTCCGTTGATTAATTTGTTGATTTCGCAGGTTTTACAGAGTTCAATTCATTGACTACCCGTTAATAGGGAAAATGTAAGTAATTATAAATTTAGGTAGAAGCTTTTTAAATTTGCAAAAGTTACCCAAAATTTCATTTAATTTTGAACTTTCAAATACCGATATCCTGACACCGGACCTCACCTGCTGCGTGGCAACAGCGTCGTATGATACTCCGTCCACCCTCCTTACACGTGTCAGCTATGTAGGATGCCACGTCCATGCCTGGCTGCTTGATGTGGCAATTCTTCTTCTTCCTTTGGCATGTATTACATTTAGGACCTGGTGGGATTCATCATTCATATGGCAAACAAAATCAGATGAAATTCTTGGGGGTAAAATGTAGCAAAAAAGAAAAATTAAAATTGTAACAACAATTTCAAAAAATTTACATGAATCATGAATGGACACAAAACACAAATTTGTGGGTCGCCTTAATCACGTGAGTTTCATTCCTAGCTAATATTGCTCTTTTAATCTCTATATTGAGAATTTTTATTGATAAATAATGTATTTTTGTGTTACTTTTAAAGGATTAATTTTTTTAAAAAAAAATTTATGTTTTGAAGAAAAAGAGATAATTTTAGAAATATAGGATAGATAAAGGTATAGAGAAGAGAAAGCCTAGGCCCTAATTCTTGAGAGCCTAGGCCCTCTGTGTATAAACTCCCAGTGGCTATAGCGCCTCACCCCTCACTTTCTAGCACCTCAACGCTTGTTCCAATTGTAACATACAAACTCCAGCCTGAGCCATTTATATTACATGGTGGATTCTTTTATTCTCATTTCTTTTATTTACCATGTTATCCAAGCTCATATGTTAGTTCTTATAACAAAAATTATTTCACTTTCCTTTTAAGAAATTAGTCTCTTACATGGGAGATTATCTTTTACTTGGTTTATTCTTATTTTCTCATCTCTTACTTTTCTCTCACAAAATAATCATTTTGTATTAGAGATTGCATCCCATATTGAAGATTATACACAATTAAGTTGAATTTTGTGATACAAATTAGATAATTATTTATAAATGAGGTTGAACTAGATTAAAATAGTTAAAAATCATATTTATTAAAATTTAAGAATCTTCACAACTAAGTAGAATTTCATATTTTAAATTAGACAACTGTCCATTATTGAAGTTAAGGAATTTAAAGGACTTAAAAAGGTGTACGGTAAGCTACCTTTATTTTTATACTAGTTCCTTATGTTACTCCTTACCCAGGCATGAGACACAGTGAGAGTTACAGTGTCATTTTGGTGTTATTACAAAAAAAATTTTAAAAATTAAGTTACCCAGTATGTACTAGGACACATAATTCTATAAAATAATGAAAAAATGACATGATATAGGACACAAAAAAATCAACTTTTCCAAAAAAATAAAATAAAATTTGGCACACTTTCCTATATCGTGTTGTTCTTGCATTTTATAAAAAATTGTGTTTTGACACATACTGGGTAACTCAATTTTTTAAGATATTCATAATGACACCAAAATTATACTATAACTCTCATTGAGTCTCATACGTAGGTAGGAGGTAGCATAAGTAAGTAGCATAAGTGATTGTAGCATAGCAATCACCACTTAAAATTCACACCTAACATTATGAAATTTTCATAATTAACTTACATTTTATGTAATGAATTTAGCTTAGACAAGGTGAAATTAGGTTAACAATGTATGAAAATTTAATTTTTAAGTTGAAATTAACGTAGAAAACATAGAAATTCATTGTTAATTAATGTTGACATCATATTATTAAATTATAGCTACATATACATATATATTTTGTTGATAAATTTCTATTTTTAATGTATGCTTTAACACATTTAAACAACATCAAAGCTTGTTAAATTTTAATAACATTTACTATGTTAATTAAGCTTTGTTCTCATTCATTTACATTTTTTTTTATTCTAATAGATTAAGGTTTTTTTTAGCTAAATGACTCATTTAAGGTGAACTTGACTTTTTTTTTTTTTTTTGGGTTGATAGAGCCTAGGCCGTAGGCACCAAGTTATCATAATATCCAGTGCCTAGGCTCCATATGCTTAATTGATCACTTTACTGCTTTATTTTAGTTCTTCAATTGCTTATTAAAATAAAATCAACTTGCAGCTAATTGGAACGTTCTTGCCTACACTTTATTTAAAGATGAAAATTTCTTGTAGAATTATGCTTCTTATTTCATATAGTTTTTTGCATTCATAACAAATTTAAAAATGACTTTGTTTTGTTTAATGAAGTTGGACAACCTTTGCAAATTTAAAAAATTTCTTTGTACCTTTGCCTACCATTTACTTCCAAAATTATCTATTTTTCTTCAAAACATGAAATCTTTTTAAATTTTTTAGTCCTCTAAAAATAACACAAAAATATATTATTTATTAATAAAAATTCTCAAGAACACACAAAATATTATGCTAAAAATACATAAAAAGAATATAGAGATAAAAAAAAGTAATATTAGCTAGGAATGGAACTCATGACACCGGGCATTTTTTCTCCTTTTCTATTTCTCAAAATTGATCTGTCAGCTTTGTTTCTTCTTGCATTATTCCTTCTTAAGTGGGTACTTTATTTGAAGATGAAAATTTCCATTAGAATTTTGCTTCTTATTTCATTTAATTTTCTACGTTCATAAAAAATTTAAATGAAATTGGGTAACTTTTGCAAATTTAAAAAATTTCTACCTAAATTTATAATTACTTACATTTTTCCTATTAGTTGAACTCTGCAAAACCTACAAAATCAACAAACTAATCAACTTTTCCCTACATGTAACTTTCAGGGGGTGTAGCATAGCACTCCCCATAAATTATTGAAAGTACTCTGTCTACCTATAAAAGTATTTAGCCAAAAGAAGCACATGTCTAAATTTTAAATTCTTTTTTTAACAAAATTTTAGGGTGAAGGAAGGTTATCTTATTCTAAGAATAGAGCATGTTATAGGACTCAGCGAAAATTTATAATAATATTTACAAATTGTCTATTAAAAGGAGACTATTAAAAAAATTTACTTTTTATTTTTTTTATTTTTGGTTAAAAATTAGAATTCATTGATAAAGAAAATGTAGCTTACAACTACAAAGAGGACCTCATGCTGAGGCCCAACCAATCAAAAAAGAGGAGTTTCAACAATACAAGAACCTACAAGCTTAGGAAGTGATCTTCCCATGACATCAAAATAGATTACATCCCTAACAAAAGAAGGTGGTCCAATAAACATATTGTACTGGCCATTCAGATTGTGTACCGCTTTAGCCATAGCATCTGCACTTCCATTAGCTTCCTTAAACACGTCTTTCAGCTTAAAGTTGGGAATCCCCTGTAATAGTTCCCTACAATGATCAACTAGAGGTTCAAAATAGTGGTTAGAGCTGTGTGTATCTTTCAGAATACTAGTAACAAACTAAGAGTCAACTTCTATAAGCAGCTTTGTGATTCCCATCTAGCATGCAAGTCTAATGCCTTCCAAAACCACCCACAGTTCAGCTAAGTTTGGAGAGCCCATTTTTAGCAAAACGACACCCATTCTCCTTTATGATTCCTAATAATACCTCCAACCCCCAGTGGTCCTGGGTTAGCAAGAGCTGAACCATATGTGTTTAACTTGAAGAAACCAATAGGTGGGGGCTGCTACCTAACATGAATTTGATGTCTTTGAGAGTCCATAGAGACTTTAGAAGAGAGAAAGAAGAATTCTGAAGCTCTTCCCAGAGCGAAGGACCATATATGAGAAAGATCAAAGGCCTAGTTCTCAAAGATCCGTTTACTTCTATGAAGCCAAATGCTCCAGCAAAAATAAGCAAATACTATTTATGCAGGAATACCATAGGTGGTTAGAGCAGAATTTTGATAGTTTGGCTTAAGCCAAGAGTGTAAGTTCCCAAGGTCTAGGTCAAGATCTGGGACGAGTTGAAAATTATCCTAAATGGCAACAACAACGGGGCATTCCTTCAAAATATGGAAGTAGGTTTCAAGTTGAGAGTTGCAAAGGGGGCACAAAAAGGAATATTTTTTCTCGAAGACAACAAGGCCTTACATGGAAGTTTTTCAAGGGACGCCAGCCAAAGAAAGTACTGAATGCGAGGATGATATTTAGCTTTCTAGACCCAGCTTGGGTTTGGAGATAATAGAGTTGAGAATCCTAGGTCAAACATGCAATATGTACGGGAAAGGCTAAAGTTTCCTTACCTTTCTCCACTTAATACAAAAGTGTCTTCTTTGGAATTAAAGCAGGCACGAGGACAAGCATTCATGTCTTCAATGACGTTCGGGGGGAGGGTAAGAAGTAGTAAGTCTAGTCTCCATTCCCTAGATAGAGACAGGTAATTAGCCACTAATTTTTTATCTTCAAACCTAGGGAAAAGTCCCTCTATCATTTGTTGAAGGATGCCCAAGTCCAACCATTTCTCTAACCAGAACCGAACACCTTGGCCATTACTATTAACAATTTTTTTTTTCCTTTTTCAAAACATTCCAATCCTTGTTGTAGACTTTTACAAGTAATGGACTTTGCTGTGTTGCCTCTCGTAAGATCCCTTCCATATCTAGCTACCATGCATTTGCTCTAGAGGTTGTCTGGTTCTTTAACCAATCTCCACCAAAGCTTAGCCATAAAAGCTAGGTTTCATAACTTAGTTCTCTTCAAACCCAAACCACCTTTCTTCTTGTGTTTTGTGAATTTTTCCCATCCAACGAGATGGAGTTTCTTTTTATCCACTGTGTGTCCCCATAAGAAATTCCTCATTGCTCTGTCAATGTTGAGACAAAACAAAGTGGGCAAGGCTAATCCCTACATGAAATATGTAGATATTGCTGCCAAAACTGAATTTACTAGTGTAAGTCTACCAACTTGAGACAAAAAAATTTTTTGCCACCCACTCAGTCATTCAGCCACCTTATCACACACAAACTGGAAGTGACCTCTAGATGCTCTATCATTATCAACAGGAAATCCCAAGTACTTTTCTAATGAGTCTGAGGCTCTATAGGGAAGGTGTTGACATATTTTTTTTCTTTTTCTTCTGTAGGCGTGGATGGAGAGAACCAAATACGAGATTGAGATATTAATTTCTAGACCCGAAACCTTGCTGAAATCTTCCACTACCTTAGCCACACAAGACACATGATTTTCTTTAGCCTGGGCAAACAAAATAATATCATCTACGAAGAGCAAATGAGAAATGGAGACATTGGAACTTTTAAAGGAGAAAGGTTCCACTTCTTCCTCTCTACCTCCTTTTGAATCATTTTGGATAGGACTTTTATGAAAAGGATGAAAAGACAAGGGGATAGAGGATCTCCTTGCCTAATACCTCTTGAAGTGAGAAAAAAAATCTGATTTGCTCCAATTGATGAGAATGGGAGTTTCTAATCAGGAAATACAAGTCATGGTTATGTTAACCCAAGGGGTGGGAAAATTAAAGGACCGAAGGACATCCTTAATAAAATTCCAATCAAATTTGTCATAAGCTTTATCAAGGTCCAGTTTAATCGCCATCTACTCTGCTTTTCCTTTTCTCCTTTTCATATCATGGAGAATTTCTTGAGCAACAAGGACATTATCAATGACTTTCTTACTGGGAAAGAAGACTCCTTGAATAGGGGAAACCAAATTTGAAATAAAAGATTTCAACTGGGATACAAGGATTTTTTAAATCACCTTTGTTATAACGTACCTAGAGGTCGCTATAACGCGAATGACTTAAATAAAAGAGATTCAGTTTTCGAAATGAAAACTCTGGAGTCGCCACAAATTGTATTAAAAGTCGGGGAACAATTGGAAAACCCTTTAATTCAAAAAAATATGTTTGCGAACCAGAGAGGGTTCAGGAGTCTAATTGTGTATAGGAAAGGTGTTAGGCACTCTATAATACCCGTCTAAACGACGGTTACCTAAAATTAATTGTGCAAATTAAATTATGGCCTAATTGTATTTATTTTATCCCTAAAAGAAAAAAAAAGGTGATTATTCACAATGGGACTTGATTCGTCACCCTCAAATGCCTACGTACCCTAATTAGGGATCAAAATTCGCGTAGTTCGCAATAATTCAAAAGAAATTTTTTTTTATTTATCTTTTATTTATTATTATTATTATTGAAAACTGAAATTAAAAGAGATTTAAGTTAAAATTATGCTATGCATAAATCTAATCACGTCTTAATCCTTCCACTTTGTTCCCACGCTTCTCGGTTCCCAAAGCGGTGCTTATCCTTACCTCGGACAGATAGGAGAGCCACCCCCTATGGGAGTAAGTCGCTCCTATCCCTCCCTTGACAAGTAAGGGGCCTATGGATACTATTCGCACAGAATTAACTAAATAAATGTAAAATGCATGATATGTAAGCCTATTTTGTGGGTTTGGTTTAGTCTAGAATAGGAACCAGCTCAACAAATCAGAGGACATAAACCAGTCCATTTCATGGGCCTGGTTTAGTCCATACAAAACATAGCTTAGTACATCAAGAACAGCGGACTAAATAGAACCTCAGCCAATCGACAAAAAAATGCAAAATTATGAATATTTCTCAAATTGAATATATACATCTTATGGTTCTAAAAAGACAAGAAACACATAAATCGGAGCTCTATAGCTCCAGAAAGATTTAAAAGACTATATGCTGTCATAGAAAATCAACTAGCCTAACAATACAGAAAACAACAAACTTTAAATATAAATTGAGAACAGAGTAGACGTAAAAAAAATATGAAAATTATATATATTTAAACCACACATGTTATGATTCTAATGAGACCAACATCACTTAATTTGAAATTGTATAACTCTAGAAAGAAATAAAAGATTGCACACTGTCAGAGAAAACCAACAGGCTTGACTGGACAGAGAAATAGCCAACTTTAAATCAAAACTGAGAGCAGGGGGAACATGAAACAAATCTGAAAATAATATATATTGAAACTACACATCTGCGGTTCTAATGAGATCAACATTACTTAATTTGGAGCCGTATATCTCCAGAAAGAAATAAAAGATTGTACACTGCCATAGAAAACCAAAGGCTTGATAGGGCAGAAAAACAGCAAAACTTAAATCGAAACTGGGAGCATATGAGACATGCAAAAAATCTGAAACTAATATATATTAAAACCACATCTCTTACGGTTCTAATGAGACTAACATCAATTAATTTGGAGCCCTGAAGCTTTGTCTAGAAAAATAAAACCAACTACTGCCAGAGCTGCCTAAAAGCTGCGAAAATGAAGATATTTTACCTTGGTTCTCTTTCTCTTTGCCCTCTTTTCTTCCTTGTTTCGGTTATGTTCTCTCTATTGCTCTTTTTCTGTGTGTTGCTGTTGGTCCCTGTTTCAGCCCTTGCCTCTTGCTTTTATACTACTCACCTTGCACCTAAGTCCTTCACATCTCTCTCACTATTTGTGTCAACCTCCATCTCTTTCTCTCTTTAAAACACTTATCCCTCTATCCCTTTTTGGTGTTTTAGTTACACACAATCTCTATCTCTCTCTTTTGTTTTTAACTTACTCATGACTCTTACTTCCTTTTATTAAAATAAAAAATAATGAAACCCATTCACATGAATCCCACTAGGTCTCTTTCTCTATTTTTATTTTTCTAAATCACTTATCACTTTCTCTTTTGTTACCTCACGTCTCTATCACTAGCATGTTAGTTTATCTTTTTTTTTTTTTTATTGGACGGAAATAGGTGTCCACAACCTTATAATGGGAATTGTACAAGCTAATGGGACGGAATTGATTGATAGATTCCAAGTTTGCACTTTTTGGGATTAAACAAATAAGCATTTTGTTCCAGTAGGAAAGGTCCCTTATCGTTGGACGAAAGCTTTTTGGATATCCCTACAAAAGGTCCTTTTAAGGTAGTCCCAAAAGGCTTGGTAGAAGCCTGCATGAATTCCATCTGCACTAGGTGCTTTGAAAGGAATTAAGGACCAGAGAGCATGTTTTATTTTAGGAATAGAGGGAATGTCAACCTGGATAAGATTAGTGGGATAAATTTTCCAATAAAAGAAATATGTAGGTCAGCAAGGGATGAAACATGGCTAGACAAGGAAAAAATCCTTAGAAAATGGTTTACAATCAGGTTTTTTGACTTCTTGAGGTTCAAATAACTAGTTGCCAGACGAGTCTTTAATTTGAAAAATTCTATTAGTGCTTCTTCTATTAATGGTTGAAGCATGAAAGAAGACAGTGTTTCTATCTCCCAAAGCAAACCAGTCAACACGAGATTTTTTTACTCGAAGTTCTTCTAGTTCCAAAATATCAAGGAATTCTTTGGACAAATCCTTTTTCTAGTCTAAGCAAGGATTTTAACGAGATTGGGCACTTTTGGATGCCCTGTAGCCTAACGAGAATTATTTTCTTCTTGGAGAAAATACCAAAAGTGTTTTGGTTCCAAGTTCTTGCCAAGGATTCAAGATTTTGGTTAGCTGAAGAAATGTTGTCACCGTCAGGTAACCAAGCTTGTTTAACAATTTCTTCAAACCTGAGGTGCTTGAACCACATTGGTTCAAGCCTGAAAGGTGGGTCCCTGTGAGAGAAAAAGGACAGGTTGGTGTCCAAAAGAATTGGACAGTGATCCGAAGTTACCCCTGGCAAGTGAAAAAGTTTAGATTCTGGCCATAAATTAAGCCATGTAGAGTTTGTATACGCTCGGTCCAATCTTACTCTAATAAGGTGGCCTTTGTCTCTTTTATTTTCCTAAATGAAGGCAGGCCCAACAAAACCTAAATCTATTAGCCTACAAAAATTACGAGTCTTGAAACCTACTAACCTGTCTAAAACTAATTTGATTACCATCCAATTTTTCAGATGAGTTTAAAACGTCGTTAAGATCCCCTATTATAGCTCAAGGAAGATTATGGGCAAGAGAAATCTGTTAATGGTTTTTCCATATTAGGGTCTTACAATTTACATCTGGGCTAGCATAAAAGCCTGAAATAATATAGATGGAGTCGAATACCTTTGCAGTCACGTGAATCCCTTGAAAGCTTTTCCATAGCAGGTTGATCTCCATTGCTTCTCTTTGCCACAGTAGCCAGATGCCACTAGATAAGCCCATTGAATTAACAATCTCAAAGCCTGAGAAACCCAAAGACCGCACGATACCCTCACCTCTACTTCCCATAATTCTTGTTTCAATGATAACCATCATATATGGTTGATATCATTGCACTAAGTCCTTGAAGACTCTTTTAAACTTGGGTCTTGCTGCCCCATGAACGTTTCATGCTAGGACTTTCATTGGGAAGTTTATTTGCATGGGCTGTTCACTAAGGGTTTGTTTGGAAGTTGTTTTAGAGGGGAAAGGAAAGGAATAAATCTCCCATCTCCTTTGTTTGAGAGTTTTCATTGAAAAAAGGAAAAGAAACAAGAGGATTAATTTAAACTTCCGGAGTCCTTTTTTGAGCAATTCTTGTGTTCCTCCAAATTAGAGGGTTTGAAGAGAAAATATGTGTTAATGACTATTATACCCCTTTACTTTTTTAAAAATTCCTTTCCCATATCCCACACAAACCCGATACTTTCCTCTCTTCTCTTCGCATCTCTCAGCTACGCCTCCGCCTCCCTTCACTCCAAAGACAAACCTAACTTTGACACCGTCGATCGCCGTCACCGATCAACGTCACCCATTGCCTTCGTAATCCATTTCCAGGTAATCTTTTTTCTACCCTCAAACCCTTCTCCCCATATACATTTTCTGAAACAAGGAAGAACGAAGGAGTGTCGGCATCAACATGGTTTGATTGCATCTCGTGTTCCTAATTTTTGTGCCTCTCGTGTTCCTCTGTTGCTCTAGCTAGCTCTAATCATATACCAACGAACTATTGTTCTATGCAGTCCTCAATGTCGGATTTTCAGTAAAAGCCTGAATCACCAAATCTTGAAATACCTAATGCTAGTTCCAATTTCTTCTTCAAAAATTTGCTTCCTTGAAACAATCTTTCTTGACTGCTGCTGTAGTTCTATAATTTCAATTTTTCTTCGCATTTTATACGCTTTTGGATACTGTAGTTGCGATTATTGATGGCCATATTTGCTGCAATCAGATTAGGGACCCATTTTTGTGATTAATTGAAAAACTCTAGCTGCACCTTGGTGTGTCTGTTCTTTGTTTATAATCTTCTCATGCGCAAACTACCTCTTGCCCTCTTGTTCATCTGTAATTACAATATTGATTTTTGCTAGCTTGTTCTCTCTCTTATTTACTTTTAACTGTGGGAGACTGAGCAAGTTGAATATACCTCATGTGGCTCCGGCCACTGTCTTCTTTGTAGATGACCCTTCTCCAAACTCTGTTAATTAATGTCTTTTTGTCATGAGGGTGCATACATGCCCATGAGATATACAATCCCTTCTAAATACCATGTTGGAATTTCAAAATCGAAAGAAGAATAACAGATCACTCTTTTATTAATGTTAAATGATTTACAAGTGCTGCTGCACTTGACTTGAGAGATCCCTTGCACCTGGAGTGAGATTTATATTCACTAGACTAATTTCAACTGACCTTAATGGCTGTAGAACTCACTATAAAATCTGGAAAATCCTCGCATTTCTAGTACAATATGTTTTTACTTTTCACTCTCCTTTCATAAAGATACACCCTGAGTTTACTAAATTAATTTTCAACATTGGTATGCAGTAAGTTATTTGAAAATGAAAAATATCAAAATAGAAAGATAGCTTGGTTGTGATAGCACTGCCAGAGAATCAAGAAGTTGCAATTGACCCAGACAAGAAGTTGAAGTTTCTTGATTCTTTGCTTCGAGACAGAAAAAAACATAGATTGTAAACTCCTAAAAACCCATTTGATCCCATCAATCAAACTCTGGAACAAAATCTGAGATTTTGGAAAATCTAGACATGCACTAAATTCACACATAATTAAACCATGTAATGCTAGTTATACTTAGATTCTGAACTTCGGATCTGAACTGTTATGGGTTTTCAATACTTGTTTTGTTGGGACTAGTGTGGTCTTTGGATGGAAATTCGTATTTTGTACTACACATCCCTGGGAAAGTGGTCCTATACAATTTTAAAGGTAAGGCATTTTATAAACTCTGTAATGTCTCTGATGAGGATTTGGTAGTGTCTCCAGTAATCTTTGGTTGGTATCACTATCATGCATATCAATACATTGAGAGCCTCTCTTGTGATTGATGATTCATGCATTAAATTGTGTTTATGTTGTTTGCTTGAGTTTTGAGTTGTGAAGTAGAGAATTTAATTGCCATGGTATTGTAATTGTAATTGTGATGTGAATTGAATTTTCTCTTTATCATGCATGTTTTGCAACTTTCGGATTACCCTTTTAACTTATCTGCAAATGGACTGTCTTATTCTTCTAATAATTCACTGCTGAAAATGAAGTATTTAAATATGTCATGGTTGATTATGCACTGTAGCTACTTCAATCTGCATTATATATCTGCAGTGTGGTTATATCTTCCTTTTGCATGAGACTATTTTCATGTCAATAGGGGAATAGTTTGATCAAAGACAAATTACATAATTACCTTTGTATTAATTCTTATGTAATCAGATGAATGTGTTGAATGTGTTGATTGGGTGAAAACTGTAAAAGATTTTATTTTGTACCTTTACTGTTGGAGACACACGTTTACTATTTTCAAAAAGCTCTGATTCTTTTTGGAGACACATTTCTTTTATGGATCTCAAATAGGAAGTCACTTACTTAAAATCTACCCTATAGGCAAACGTTAGCTGGTTTTCATGCGGTGGGTCATGCACCTTGTGTCCATTACTGCCACATGTTTGTTCAAAAAAAAATTATTCTGTTTTTTTGATAACTTGTACTGTTTTGCTGTGTTCAAAGAAACTATTGCGAGCATCCCAAGTTTTTTCTTTTGGTGCCTTCCAATTCCAATATGTGGAAAGGGTGATGCTTCAGTTTAAGTGACACAGTTCCGAAGATTTAAGCTCTTTTTGCTTAAGATGTTCTTCCTTCAAATGGTGTTTGGTCCCCCTGTTACAGAAAGGTAATAATTCATACTTCTTTTGTCAGCCATGACCAAATTGTTCTTCAATTACTTCTCTTAAGTATGCTAGCATGTGGAATTTATTAAGTATGTTAGCATGGGTCTACGTACTTGAAGCTGTACAGAGAATTTAGACAATGAAACTTAAATTAATATATTATATAGTTTTCTATAAAGTAAATTTGCAAATGTGGATATGAATATAAATTTTAAAGCAGTCCCTTTGACCCATCATTTTTCTTGTGATCTTTTTACAATTTGACTATTGCTCTTATACAACAACTGCTATTTGCTTTGGATCCGAGTCAATTCAACTTGATTGGACCCATGAACTTCAGTCTTGGATTGCTCCTACACAATAGGGTATTGTTTCCTATTTTTGTGGGGTTTGGGTATTCAAGGTTTTATTTAATTTTAGACATGTTTTTATTGCACTGCATGTACTAGGTTAGCTAGTTACCTTATCCGTGTAATGTAACTCATAAAGTACTTGTCATAATAAATATCTGCGTCTTTGATATTAGTTCAAATAATATTAGTATTGTTGTGACTACAATGTGTTGTGTAAGTATAGCTTTGGTGTGAAGCTTTATGTACATGTTTGGGAATAAATACAAGGCATGTCTGTCTGGGATGGTTTTGCAAGGGCAAGGTCTCCTCTCCAGCTTTGACATGTTCTCCCTGTACTTTTAGGGCAACACTTGGATACAGCTTTTGCTACAATATGAATTCTAGGGTGTACACAAGGGAAAGGGAAATGAATTTATATCAGTTTTTTCTTGTATCTTTTTATCTGTATATATTTATAGTCTGTTTATAGTATTGTGGCTTGAATGTATCAGATTTGCTCCCTTTTATATGCCTTTGAGGGGAAAATCGGGGGCTGGTGCTTGGATTCATTTGTAATGATTGATATTAGGAGAGAAAGTGTCATAGCTTAGCATGTTTTATAAAGTGAATGTAATCAATTTTGTTTGCATGAGATTGTATTTGCAGCATGTATCCTTTTAAATAATTTTGAGTTTGTGTCGGTCTAATTTTGAGTTTGTGATGTTCTTCATGCAGGCGACTACAAGCTTACTTAAGTTGATTGGACATGTGACGAGTAGTTAGTTTGATATTATGCACTTTACTCTGTTACCTGTCTGTTAGTTCTTTTATTCTAACTGCACAAGCTTGTAAGCCCACGAGGCTTTCATCTTTGATGATTTTAGTCTTATGGTTTAATAACAGAAGAGAAAGAATATTGAAAAAATTATGATGAATTTTTTATCATATCAAGTTGTTCCCACGTTTTCTTTGGGGGGCAATGGGGTGTTTGTATTGGTATTGCAGCTTTGTCTTGGCCAATTTGAACTTTTACTACTAGTTTTTTTTATATATTATTCTTGTGATCAAATTGTCTCAATTTGAACTTTTACTGCTATGCTTAATCATTGCTTTATAATATGTTAAGATGATTTATCACTGATTTGTTGATTAATTTAATTTTTTTTAGAAAAATATTTAATTTATTTTCTAGTTTTATTAATTAATTAGTTTAGAGAAAAAAAGAAATAAGTGTATTATATTATTTAATTTTATATTAAATATGTCTATTTTAATAATAAAGGGTAAACTAGTAAAAATACTTTACAATAAGACTTTGCCTTCCTTTTGCTCATTTTAATCATCCAAACAAATGAGAGGAAAATCCCTCCCTTTCCTTTCCCTTGCTTTCCCTCCCTATCCTCTCATCTCCTTTCCTCTCCTTTTCCCTCCAAAAAAACTCCCAAACAAACTCTAAGTCTTCTGATGAGTTTTATTTAGAATTGTCCTGATCTAGCCACTGCTGCACATGTGACCTTGTCAGCTGGAAGTTCTGGAGTTGTGGCTTGTAAATCACATTGAACTAGGGGTATCCTATGTCTAGCCTGATATAGAACTTGATGAAAACATAGGTTTTTTCCATCTTTAGACTGGTAAAGGAGATCCCTACATCTTGATTCCCCTGTAGCTTATCCCTCAGTGTGATCCTGTGAAGCAAATGCTAGGTCTAGTCCTTTATTGAGTTTAGAACCCTTCCAGGAAGAGTATCATCTACTGGAAGGTTGAGACGTGGAAGCACCAAGATTTTTTACCCTTTTGCATAGTGGTTGCATCCTTTAACACTTTCAGTTGTGCTATTGAGTGCATGTTGCAAAAACTTGAGTCCAAGTTGCTTGCTCACTGTAAACACCGTATTTTGTCCAAGTATTTTTCATGGCATAAAAAAAATGAAAAATGATTTTTCAAAAAAAAGATGTGAGTCCTTAATTTTTTATTATTGCTTTTTATATTTGGGCATTTGTAATAAAGCAAACTCTTAGCCTAGTCTATTGTTAATTTAACCCTTTTTTTTAATCTAGCCCATCCATTAGCATTTAAATTTTTGCAAATAATAAATAAATAATAAAGAAAAAAAGAAATTATGTAAATAAATTTTGGCATCACTAGATCTAGTAGCACCAATAGGAGAGCAAGGAATAGATTTCCTCCTCTCCTCATTGGTCCAAGTGTATGCATTATCCTTATTTACCAAATAACCAAAAAAAAAAACAAATTAAAAGCAAAAAAAAGTGGAGATTAAAGGGCAAGATGAGAAAGTGAAACAAAAGAAAATATCTAGAATATTGTGTGCGTGCGGGAAAGAGAGATAGAGAGAAAGGAAGAAAGAAGAAAACCAAGCACGTAGAGATAGAGAGAGAGGAAGTGTGTGTGTGAAAAAAAGAAGAAGCACAAGAGAGAAAGAGAAGTGTGAGAAAGGAAGAGGGCAAGAGAGAAAGAGAGCTTGAAGCAGAGAAAGGAATTCAAAGACAGAGGGAGAAGAAGAAGATCAGAGGGCGAGAACAAAAAGGAAAAACGCATAGCAGAGGTGGCAGTGTTAGTTCTTTCTTAATCAGTAGTAGATTCCGTATTCTTCACCCAGGTATGAGTTTGCATTTTTGAATTCGTACTGATTTCCCATATAATCCCCATGCTTACTTCCTTTAATCTGGTTGTCTCAAGATTTCAATGACATTTTCAAAATTTTCCTTTCTTGCCCTGTATTTGATTTGATCTTGAATGTCTAGAGCTTAATTCATATAGCAGAGTTAAAAATTGGGTTCTGATTCTATTAATTTTACCTTTGCTGTTAGAAGATTTGAAAAATTTGAGAACTATGATCCTGCTCAATATGATACCTGATTTGGTTTTAGCAATGAGCATCATGGCAAATTTTTCTTGGCCTGCACTTAATCCATGGCAGCAGAAGCTTGTGTTCCATTTTTGTTATTGCTGCCTTGACTGTCTAGGATGCAGTATTTATCTCTTTGGGTATATGCTGGTGAATTGGATTGTGTATTTATATTTGGGTTTAGTTTAGTCTCTTTCTTAATATATATGCAGGGATGCTTTATGATTTGGCTTGGCTGAAATTTGATTTTTCTTAGGCACTTAAGGAAGTGATGGCCGATGGGGGACAAATTACTTATTTACTTAATGAAAATAAGGTGCATAAACTTGGACCAATGAGGAGTGAGAGAAATCCATTCCTTGCTCCCTCATTGGTTCTCCTAGATTTAGTGATACAAAAATCTATTTTCAAATTTTCTTCTTGCTTATTTATTTATTTACTATTTACAAAAATCTAAATACTAATGGATGAGCTAAATGGGCTAGATTAACAATGGATTAGGCTAAAGTAGTAAGATTAGGTTTTGCCTTATTACAATGGCCCAAATAAAAATATAATAAAAAATTAAGAGCTTATATCTTTTTTTAAAAAGAAAAATTATTTTTTGCTTTATGCCACAAAAAACACCTGAACAAAATATGGTGTTTATATGGTGAATTAAATTTAAACACTATTATGATTTAAATGAAAATTTTGACACTTTATGATCAGCACCACATTCTCTAATGATTCAAGAGTATAATCAATGAAATTTCATTTCTATAAAAGTCATTCATTGGAGAAAATTGATCCTTAGGTGTAAAACTTGTTACATTTTTTTAGCTTTCCTCTTTATAGTTCGGTTCTGGTCTTTGTGAATTGGGCAAAACAGTTCAGTTGTAGCTAGTATACAAATTTCTGGTTTGTATAGAATTATTCTCTACACTTATTTCAATTTCCTTTTACAAATCCCAGATCGTCTGTTCTTTGTTAATCACCTTGCTATGAAGTCTGAACCCTTAAAGAGATCCCTTGTCTAACTGTAAAGAGAGAAGCTATTTGAGTGTTTTAACTTTCAAATTTACAAGATAAAATTGGATGTGTCAAGCTTCAACAATGGTTGAGAATTTGACATATAAAGAAGAGACAGAGAAAATGGAAGCAGTAAGCCAACGTGAGTTGGCTCAGTTAGTCAAAGGGATTTGACTTAAAGCTCTATACCTTTTAGGTGCCAAGTTCGAACTCCCTGCGATAAAAAATCTCGCTTGGTGAGCAACCCTTGTCAAGGAGATCCCCTGGCGCTTAGGAGCTAGTTGAGTAGCCTCATCTATGGGCCAAAAAAGTGTTTTGGAGGTAATATTCTGAGTGATTCTCTATTTGCCTCTCATGCGATCCTAAGCATGCCACTGATGCTCTGCCCGGTAGTATTAGAGTAACCTATCCTTAATGCAGTAAACACAAAACTGGGAGAACAAACTTAATTATATTCGATGACTTAATATAAATATATACACTACAAGAAATTTTTTAGATTCCAACGGAAAAATTCCGTTGGAATTTCAAATTCTAACAAAATTTGGGTCATTTGAGAAGTGGTAGTTAGAATTACAAAATTTCAATNCTAAGTGATTCTCTATTTGCCTCTCATGCGATCCTAAGCATGCCACTGGGAGAACAAACTTAATTATATTCGATGACTTAATATAAATATATACACTACAAGAAATTTTTTAGATTCTAACAGAAAAATTCCGTTGGAATTTCAAATTCTAACGGAATTTGGGTCATTTGAGAAGTGGTAGTTAGAATTACAAAATTTCAATGGAATTTTATTGTTGGAATTCAGTTTTTTTTTTTAAAAAAAATTCCAATGGAAATTTACCAATGGAATTTTTTTTAAAAATTATTTTTTTATATTTTTTTAAAAAAATTCAAAAATTATTTTTTAATTTTTGAAATTCCAAAGAAATAGAAATATCGTTGAAATTTCTAATTTTTTTTTAACTTTTAAAGGTAAATTCTAAAATAATATTTCTTAAAAATAAAAATTTACCATTTGATAAATTCTTGTAATTTTAATTACATGTTGCATCATTTCAAATGCATGTATTTATAAAATATTTTGTTTGAATACATTTTATTATAAAAAGAATAATTTAACAAAAATATTCAAAACCTTATTGTATTTATAATTTAACAACAGAACAAGATCTCTATTAGTATTTTACAAAACATGATAGCTTACAAATGAGTGAATTATACAGTAAAAAATTCTTACTAACAATAGAATCTTAGTGCTACTACAACATGAATTATTGCCATAAAGTAGGGTGCTACCAATCCCCAAAAGTAAACAAGGCACGGTTCATGATCTAGTTAACCTTTGTTGTATATAGCTCCAAAACAAATGTTTGTTTCCTCAAGTAATTCCAATATCCTAGCTATAGTTGCAAGAGTCGTATCATCAGAATATCCACCATCTCTAAGTCCTGAGACTATACCATAATGGTCTTGCCTAAAGTCATCAGCATACATCTGTAGACAATCAAAATAGTTAGTATCTAATTTCTTGGATGCATCACCCAAAAAAAAAAAAAAAGATAATAATAATAAAAAATACTTTAGAATGGGAAATTTGTCTAGAATTGAATGAAGTAATTAGGTCACATACTGTGAAAGGTATAATAAGAAATAGCAGACAAGTGAAAACACAAATTTTTTGGAGAACTTGGCAATTCACTGACTGAAAGCTCTATAGAAGATTCTGGCACTGTGATCAATGGCACCTCATGCACCTTGTTCTTTCGCTTGTATTTAACATACATAAAAACTGCTAAGCATAGAAGCACACATATTCCTCCTGTTGATATTCCAGCAATAGCACACATAATCAATTTTCTCACAAGTGAGAAGGCCAAACCTTTTCTGCAAAATGGGGAAAAAATGAACAGATTAATCAATAAAACTATAAATTTTTTGTTAAATATGTACATGAAATGTCTAAAACTATATTTTTGTACCAAAATCAGAGTTAAAGCAAGTCATACTGAAATTTAATTTTCTATCAAAAAATACTTAAATTTAATTTGTGCAGCTAGCTTATTTTTATAAGGAAATCCTTGGAAGATGATAAAATGATGCTGGATTTTACTCTTCCAAGAAAGGATCGTCCATGAACAACATGCAATAAATCCACATTGTAAATATTTATACAAGAGGCTAAAATTTTATGATTGTGTTTATAACAAGTCAAATTTTAGACATCAATATTCTTAACCTTTTTATATATCTCAATTTAAGATGCTTTTATATTCTAAAATTCATTTTTCATACAAAAATCAAAAGAACATAAAATAAATGGTCATGATTGATTCTAAATATGGATTATAATTGATCACTTTTTATCATGTTTTGTTGAAGTTAATCATAGATAACCTATCTAATACTACTTAGTCCGTTATTAAGATTGTTTTTGTGAGGTGTTAATTACAAAAAAAATGTATTAATTAAGTAGCTTGTGTAAAATTTCGACTCCACTGGCGCTGCAATATAAATTCATATATATAAAGATTAAATTGAAAATAATTTTTTTGAAACTAAAGAGAAAGAAAGCAAAAGAATAGGAGACAACCCAAAAGCAAAGAAGAACGTAGATATGAAATTTTGAAACTGATACAAATGCAAATTCTATAAACACAATCCATTATTTTATAGCACAACAACACTTGTGGTACGACCAGAGCTTACTCTTAAAAAAGCTAATTTTCTTGAAGGAACGAATACAGTGCAGAATCGATCTTCACACTTCTATAGCCAAAGATGCTGGGGAAACATGTAAACCTTCAATGACCAGTCTTGGCTTTGATTGGGTAAGAACCTAAGTAATTGATTAAGCATACACCCAATGGTGAATCAGTATTCCTTTTGATAAACATGTAACCCTTCATTCCCCAATCTCCTCCCCATGAATTTTTTACAATCCAATAATCTTCACCATCCACTGAATCATAACCGACAATTAAAACTGCATGATTTGTGTAGAGTACTGGAGCTCCTGTGCAGTTTCCCCCATCATATATTCCCTGACCAAGTGAAGGAAAAGAAAATTAGAACAAAAATGTTCTTGTTATATAGTCTTCCAAATTAAGCAGATGTTCAATGTGGAGATATGACTTACGCTTTTGTAAAATCGAAAATCTCTTGCATCCACGGCCACACTGACAGGCTGCTTAACAACAGAGCAAAAGAGAGAGTTTTCTGAGAGGATTGTTGCATTTTTGTAGGCATCAATAGTAACAACTTTCTTTTGTACCTGCTTCAGAGAAAGAAGAAAAACAATGAAACCAGACAAGAGACGAGAAAGCCTAATTCATTTATCACAAGTTAAGATGTCAACAAAGGGCAAAAGAAAAAGGAATTTTTTTTTTTAATTGAAGCTTGTAGTAGAAAATACCAGACCTTGTTAGGGTCGCAGGTACCATTTTGGGCTGTGTACGGATAATCATCTTCTGTATCAATTCCCCCATTTTTGATAACCCACTCAAATGCGTGAAAGTACCATCCTCCATTACAACCGTGGCTTTTTTTGTCACAATCTACAAGTTGTTGCTCCGAAAGACTCACGAGGTCCCCTGTGGCCATTGCGTGTGCTGCTTCCATGGCTCCGGTGGCAGAAAATGCCCAACAAGATCCTACATAGATGAATCTTTTAGGTCAGCTTCAAGATAACATGTATAGTATTGGACTTCAAGTAAAAATAAATAATGACAATTAATACAAGATTTGAAGGCACTTGGCTTCTACTTGGATGAAAAATGTATCTTTTGCAATAAATTACTCTAACCTCTCTTTCTTATTTCATAAATTAAATAGATCTCTTTTTTTTCTCTTTGGTCAAGGCCATAGAATAAATAATAATTTATTCCCTCTCAAAATTTTGTCTTACCTATACACGGTTCGAATTGAATATGAACCCGAGACTTCAACATGAAGTACTCAGAATTTAACCATTAGAGTCTCTCCTCTTTTGGGCTCCTTAATTTTAATTTTAGCTTGACATAGTTCTGCCCTCCAAATTCTACTAATTGGGAGATCACTATAGTTTTTGAAACATAGAGAAAATTTGTCATTACAATAAACTTTGAGGGAACCTGTGTAATTTATTCTATCTTTTAAGAAATCATTTTCGATGTAAACCAATCAAGCCAGCCAGCATGGTACTTTCAGATTTTTCAATAAGAGAATGGACCCTTAGATATTGCACTTTGTACCAAAGAAGTTGCAATTTTAGAAACATACCACAGTTTCCTTGGTTCTTGACTCCAGTCACGACTCCTTTCTCCCTCCAATCTAAGGAACCAGGTGCGTCTTCACAAGATTCGTCGTCCTTCAGATCCACATTTTCCCAGTCCATGGGCACCTCCATATCATGTAAGTAGATTGCTCTGAACTCCTCATGACTCATGTCAGCAAACTCGTTCAGGCCAAAACGAGCTCCATAGGGTGACGTTCTCTTTGCATTCATCTCTAAGATATACTTCAAATTGATTTCGAAGATTTCAAATCTCTTTGCCTCCTCTTTCGTGTTTTCGTAGTGCCGTCCATACTCCCTTTGCCAAAGATGGAATAGTTCCAAGGTTTCTACCTCCGAAGAAAACATGTCTACATCATGGCCCAAAATGGAGTACTCACTAGGGATACCGACAGAGAGACATATTTGTGAACCCCAGAGAAAGAAGAAAAGGAACAACTTATTCACCCGGAAAGCCATCATTTACTCAAATTAACGAGCTATCGAAGGTTTGATCTACCATTCCTGTATACCTATGGGGCATATATATACCAAGTCAGTGGTGAAGTAGCTCTAAGAGAAAATCTATAACATATCTCCAGCCAAAGGCTAATATCAATTTGGCCTTTTGCACATTTTATTTTCTGCCTAAATGAAGTAGGATGAAATTTTCAGTTCTACTGTCACTCAAAATTACATATGGAAATAAAGAGAAGAGAGAGATAATAAGTTGGAAGATTGCAATGTTCATATGCCTAATTTTAAATGGAAGACATAATGAAAACTCAATACTATGGTAGGACTGAAAATTCTCTCCTGAAGTTTAGAACAATGGATAGTAGGTTTCCTTTTTTGTTTTTGTTTTTGTTTTCTTTCCTATTTTTATGAAAAAAAAAAAGAATTACAAGTCACTAGGTATGGTCTAGTGATAATGAATTTAGTTAATTTATAAGAGATTAATGGTTTGAATCTCTGTGTCATTATGTAACTACAAAAGAAACAAGTAAATTCCTAAAAAAATCATTTTCTCTATCTTTAATAATTAGTGCACAAATAAGTTCAAATGTATTATGATTATGAGTTCATTACTATCTGATTTTGTTTAGTCAATCCAAGCAAATTATTTCTTCATGATAAATAAAATAAGAAAAGATAAATATTTTTTAAGCAAATGTTTGTCGCCTCGTATAAAATGACCAAAATATCCTTCAATCGTATATGTAATTATAATGTATAAAATGTATGGTTATTATATATATATATATATATATATATATATATATATATGTAGTTATTATGTTTAAATATAAGCATAATATACACACTAACTTGAGGAGAAAGCATGAGACTTACGTCAAATAATTTTTTATATCAATTCAAATTAATTTCTTGAATCAACATTTTGATTTCCTACAATATTGTTTATTATCCTTGAGAATCATTATAATGTAATTATACAAAATTATTTATCAATATACAAAAGATCTATAATTTTACATTGCCTTCTAGATAATTATTCATTGTTATAGGATAATTCTCACAGTATAGATAAATTGAGGACGAAAATGATTGAAATGTTCCTTTAGCATTTTTTAAATGGACCACAGGGGTTGCTACTGTTTGGCCCTTCCGAAAATGGACCACATGACTGCTCTATCATCGGAATCCAACGTGAATAACGTGCTATATTTTATTCTCCAATGTTTGAATGTCATACCAAGGATAGCAAGTTAGGCATCATCTTAAACAAATGGTGGAAAATTAAAACTTCTTCAAGCATTTGGATGTATTTCAACAAGCCTATAATTTATTCATACCATACGGTCTCAAATTTTTTTCCTTTGTGAACTTCGTAAGTTCCATGTATAACAAGAACATGTCCTTCAAATTATTATCTTGATTCTGAGCAGAAAAATAGAGAATTTTTCTTTTTTCTTGAAGGTGTTTACTTTTCATGGAAATTTAACAATTATTTTCCAAATCCTATTATCTTCAAGCATTTCTTGGCAAATAGTACATTATTGTGTAAAGAATTTAGGTTTCCAATTTTCCTTATTACTAAAGCTAATTAGTCTCCTTTTCTCTAACCTTCCAAATCATTTATTTAACAATGAGCAATTATATACCAAGAATCAAACTTAATTAGACCTTTATATACTTAGTGCCTTTAAGTTTGTCTTCATTGTGAATACTTCATCCTTCCACTCGCTTTCGGTACAACTTTGTGTTTGTTTCCAGCATCTAACCTACAAGTTTCATCAATCCAAATTATAAACTCAATTTTTGACATTCCTCTCTGATGATTTTTTCAGAACATAAGTTAGTTATGAGAAACTAATGTACACCAATTGCTAGAGACAAATAGGATTCCAACAAGTTCTAAATGTTGAAATTAGGCCCTGGTTCATAGGTTACCAAAAAAAAATTATGATTCCAAGGACTCTAAAACTATAAATTTTTTAAATATTTATTTCCAAATATAAAACTATATTTTTTTAAGCTATGTATTCCAAATGCCTAACACTATAATTTTCTTCCAAAATCAGAGTTAAAGCAAGGCATACTGAAATTTGATTTTCTATCAAAAAATACTTAAATTTAATTTGTGGAGCTAGCTTATTTTTTTAAGGAAATCCTTCGAAGATGATAATATCATGCTGGATTCTACTCTTCCAAGAAAGGACCATGTGAACAACATGCAATAAATTCCTGTCAAAAGTGAAAGTGTCATATTATGTGTCAGAGTTGTCATGTGAGTGTCCTTTGGTTTTAACTAGCTCAATGCACTGGCCTCTTTTTATTCTTTTTCTTTAAGATATCTTTTCTATTTAGTTTTTAGAAAAACCTAAGAATGATTCTCATAGAATGTGTTAAATCAAACTGGTATAGTAAAACTTTTCTTGAACAACTCCAATGGGATAGGATTACTTTATATCACTACAAGAAATAAGGTTTTTTTCTCATGGACACAATAAGTAAGAAATGGATCAAAAGTTTATGAAAAATAATGTTGTCCATGGAATTTCTCACGAACTCTACAGCGAGAGAAAAACCCTCGTGACAAAATGATGTTCTCATGGGAAAATCTGTTGGTGAGAAATTTCTCATGGAATTTCTCAAGGATTCACAGATGGAGTGCGACTTTCTCACGGCCTGGGATCCGTAAGAAATTCTCTCGGACACCAATATGAGAGGAATTTTGTGAGAATTTTTTTTGTGTCTAAACAATTAGTTATTAATTTTAATTAAATGCAATATATGTAAAAATAAAAATGAGATAAATCAAAGATAAATAGAATAAAAATATATTATTCAAATTTAATTACAATTAAATATTAAAAATGTTATACAATGAAAAAAATAAAGAAATGTACACACTACAGCCCTAATAGTCCCTGTTGTCGTCTCCTTCCAAGTCCTCAATTGCGTCATCATCATCGTTAGCCGAGGACGGTGGAGTTGCAACAGATGGTGTATCTTGACCTTGTTGTAGGACCTGAGCCAATATTGCAGCGAGGTCCTCTGTGGACGAGCCGAAGGCCCCAAGAACTTGCACTACTATGTTAATACTCTCCAGCTCTTAAACCCGCTGCATCAAGGTGGCCACCTACGACATCATCTCCGACAGGCAAGGATCTGGCAGCTCAGAGGATTGGGTAGGCTGCGGTTAGGCCTAATTCAACACATTGGCCTCAAAGCTCATGCCATAAACCCGGCCCTTCTTGTTCTTGCTGCTAGCGACGTTCAGCCATAAACCGGTGTCGTTGACAGAAGAAGAAGAGGATTGGGCTTCGCTCTCAGACCAGCATCTCTCAAATTCAGTCTGCATAGATAAAAGTAGCACGTTAATACTAAAAATAAAAACTCTAGCTATTGAACTGACATAAACAGTAATTAACATCAAATTTACTTACATAAGTGGATTGAACTTGTGGATGGACCCAGCCCTTGCTGGAACTATGCTGGAGGTGACAAAAGACCTTTAGTGTGTTTGGCTCTCTCCCCAACTCCTTCATTTACAAAAAAAAGTGCAACCGTTAGTAAACATAAACAAAATTTTAAATTAACTACAATATTAAACTACATTATTATTTAGGAACTTACCAACCTCCTTTTGTGTTCAGAGACGATTATGGAACCACCCTTGTGATAACAACCACCCTGATCCAAGGACCAGTTCTTCTTGTTCTGCTTAGACACCACCTTGTACTGAGTGGAGGCCCATTTCAATCTCAGGGCATCCAAGACATTAGGGCTCAGCCATTCGCCCTTTGTCTTCCCAGTCCTGATGTCTCAAAAAAAGGTGTGGATGTTATCATTGCACTTTGAAGCCAGATCTTACGAATCTAGCTTTTATACATTTCCTATGCATTAAAAAATAGAAGATCACTGTTAGTAAATATTAAAATGGAGCTACTTTTATTAAAATTAAAATTAAAGGTAATATAAGTATCATTACCTTGAACTTTGCCCACCACAAGTCCTTCACCTTACCAGGAACCGAGGTGATGTCTAGACATGACTCCTCATATTTTTACTTATAAAAAGTGGAAAGATAATGGACGAGCTCCTTAGAAGGAATAAAGCGACATAAAAAGAATAAATTGTTATCAGTATGGAAATAATAAACTATAAACTGTAAAAATTTATTGAGCCAGGTATAAGGATTAACTTACTCCTTTCTCCCATGTGAAGAGATCCACAAGCGACCATCAGCTGCTTGGCCGCCAGGCGATGGAGAGTCTGAGATGGTCAGACTAGCATGAGAAGACCTTTCAACGGCCGATGATGCGCTGCCCAAGGTCACGGCTCTAGACTGCTCATACGTCGCACTGGGTGATGGTGTGTGTGCCAACCCCAGGGACGACATGAGTAAAGGCAAGGATGATGGCTTGGTTTAAGATAGCCGAGCAACACCCTTCCTTTTGTCTCTCCTGGAAGGCCAAGAAGCTGGAGATGAACGCCTAGGGTAATCTAACATATGTACTACAAAAGAGTAATTAATTAAACATAAATTAAAAACACAATAAATTAGCTAAACCCTAAACACCAAACCCTAACCGCAAACCTTAAAATCCAAAACCCTAAATCACAGACCCTAAATCCTAAATTACTAAACCTTTAAAACCTAAACCCTAAACCCCAAATCTAACCATAAAACCTAAACCATAAACCCTAAATCCCTAAACCCTACCCTAAATCCTAAACCCCAAATCTCAAACACTAAACCCTAAATGTTAAATTCCAAACCCTAAATCACTAAACCCCTAAATCCTAATCCNCAAACCTCAAACACTA
Organism: Cercis canadensis; assembly: GCA_003255065.1. NCBI lineage: Eukaryota > Viridiplantae > Streptophyta > Magnoliopsida > Fabales > Fabaceae > Cercis > Cercis canadensis. The sequence continues at coordinate 55,265 of QAOA01002299.1, forward strand.
AACCCTAAATGTTAAATTCCAAACCCTAAATCACTAAACCCCTAAATCCTAATCCTAACCCTAAACCATAAACCAAAAATTAGGCAGAGTCTTCCCTAAAATTTGAATAGTCTAGGAATTTAAAATTCCACATAATTACACAAGAACCCATCACAAAAAAAAAAAAATCATTCTATAACTAAAAATTAGCTAGCTATACAGGTAAAAATTACATAGCAATAGGAAAAATTACAAAACAAATTCTTCACCATTCAAAAAATTAAAAAAAAATTACAGAATTATTCCACATCAATAATATAACAAAACCTCAACATAATCTTAACAAATGATATCAAATTCCGTATTAATTTTACTACCTAAATTTAGTCATAAACCTACACTATTCAACTACATCCAAAACAAGCCCTATACTATCTAAAATAACCAATAAACAATCTAAACAACTAAAAAGATATAATATGCATGCAAATTGATAGACAATTCCTCATAGAAAACATATAAAAAATTAGAGACAAGAGATGGATAGTGGAACCTACCTTAAACAGCTAAAAATTAAAAAATTGATCCAGTAGAGAGGCTTAGCATGGGTTTCGACGTAAAACCCAATAGAAAGCAGGGCAAATGGTGGAGGAAGTCTGGGTAGAGAGAAATAGAAAAGGAGATGGAAAAAAGAAGTTCTTTTTAAAATGGAGGTTGTGGCTGTGTGAGGAAGATGAAATCATAATTTTTCACAGATTTTCTTACGAATTTTGTCCTGAGAAAAAATCCTAAAATTTAAATTTAAAGTGAAACAATGTGCAGTATGTTCTCACGGACTTTCTCACGGATTTTCACACAAACGTTCTCACGGCATAAGTAAGCCTTGAGAAGGTCTGTGAGAAAATCCATGAGAAATTGAGTGATTTTCTCACGAAATTTCGTTTTGTGAGAAAAATTTGTGACAAAATATTTTTTTTTTTTTTTTTTTTGTAGNTTTTTCTTGTAGTGTATATTTTTTATATGTAAATGATTAATATAACTTATTTGATATACATTTAAATAAGAACAAACATGTGGGATCGAAAGAAACTAATAAAAAATATACTTATTGGCAGTTTTTGTCCCCCTGTTTTACTGAGTTCTATAAGTCAGTCTTCTATTTTTAAAACTCAACGATTTGGTCCCTGTATTTTAGTGAATTTGACAGTTTTAGTTCTCCAGTTAGTCAACCTAACGGCATGCTGACGTGGCACAAAGAAATTTTTTTATTGTTATCATGCTGATGTGGCATAAATAAATTAGTTTTTTATTGTTAAACAACTATTTAAGTATAATTAAGTCATAATTAACATTAACAAAAAAAATGAGATTTTTTATTGTTAAATAACTATTTTAGATATTTTCAAAAAATTCAAGCAAATAAATTCGAAATCAAGTAAAACATGTAAAAAAAAAAAAAAGGTTCAGATTTTTTTAAATTAAGTCTATAAGAGATTCTACCAAAATTTCAAATTTATTCACAAAGTTCAAATAGTCAAAAAAATTTCAGATTAGATAATCTTATTTGAAATTTTTAGTAGAATCTCTTATGGACTTAATTTGAAAAAATATAGAATTTTTTTTACATGTCTTACTTGATCTAATTTTTGTTTATTTGGTTTTACAATTGTTCTAATAGTAATACACTCCAATTTTCTACGCTGTGAGTAGTGGTTACAGGTACTACACAAAGGTTCAAAGCAAAACTGAAATTGAAAAATGGAACAAAGCTTGACTTTGTTATTGAAGTCCCTCTTTTTCTTTCTTTTTCTGCTGTCCTTACAGCAAAAGTAAAGACAATTTCTTTCTTTTTCTCCTGTGATACATAACGGACAGAGATATTACTAAATTTTATTGTGTTAGTCAACAGAGTAGGTTTAGTTGGTAAGGATCAAAGCATTTCGGTTGTAAAGTTTAGGTTTGATTCTCTCTACTAGCACTCTCCCTTGGTAGACAATTTGTAAGTATCACTATAAATCTTCATTAAAGCCTATGAAATGCCTTGACCATGAAATTGACCTAAACTTTTATCTATCAAAACAAAAATATTATTTCGTTACGAAATAAAGCTAAGCTACATGCTGAAATTAAACCTAAGTATAAATTGTTTTAAATTTGTTTTTGGAACATATTAATAGCTAGATTTAAAAAATATATTTAACACATAATTTTTTGATAAACCTTCTCCATTGATGAAAGGCCACCACGATTTTTTCTTTATTGTAAGTAGATTGGTGTCTCTATGTGTCATGGGATAAAATTCTATGGTTTAAACTAAAAAACAAGTATTGTTTTGTGATATATTTTCCATTATACTTATTTGCAATTATCTCTTTTATTATAAAGACACATGTCTCTCATATATTTTCCTTTGTCAACTCTTTAGCCCTTTGATTAAAAGTTCAAATCCTTCAAGTGCATATGCATTTGTTTATTTTTTCTTTCTTTCATTTCAAGAGTATCTCACCAAGTCATCATCTCGAATCCTTGAAGCCTAGTAAAGTAGTGAAATGGCATTTTGAACCGGACAAATCTTGGAACCAGTGATTCAGTTCAGATAGTTTCATAAGTTATTTTGGTTCAGGTTGGTTATCAAAATACTAGTACTCGTGAAGGTCTGAGCCTCAAACAGAATAAAACCACACTATCAGATTCAACAACCTTAGAAAGAGCAGTGCAAAAGTGTAATTGTAGAACCAATGCAATTTATAAATTCTAGCGTCTTCTGTTTAATGGCAAACAAATCAAGGAATTTAATATTCGGAACACATTTTTATATTAAGAGAGTTTTATGGGTCACGAGTAGCTAAGAAAGTAAAAGTGGTACCTCTATTTGTTTGGCAGTTTTAATGGAAAGGACCACATGAGATGCTGGATTCGGTCCTACATTTGTCCTATTCTTTAAAGAAAGGACCACATATGAATAACGTGCAATAATTTTTCAACCAAGCATATGACTGTCATCGTAGGGTTGTTCTTAATGGTAAAGTTGAACCCACAGGTTGGGCTTGGTTTGGGTTTTAATGGCTTTTGTATGTATTTAATAATGACTTCATTTTCGTTTGTTTGTAATATATGTCATTTGGATGTATTAAGTTTCATCTTTTTTGATTTTGGTTCACAAATATAAAGAGAATATGCTTGAAAAACATTTAATGAATTGTCCACTCGGAATTTTTTTTTTTTGGAATCTAAAATATCAGATGAATAAAATAAAATAAACAGTTTGGCGCGGAAATTCGTAAGGACTATAATCACAAAAGCCTTTTCTTCTATGATGTCAAAACATAGATATAAGAAACTAATTAATACGTAACAAATAGAATGGAAAGGGCTCGGAACTCTCTAGATGCATAGAGTTGTCTGCTCATGGCTCAAGTTTTTATTTGTCCTCTTGGCATTAATTTCAGAAAATCTCTCCTGAAGTTTAGAACAATGGACGGTAGGTTTCTTTTTGTTGTTTTTGTTTTCTTTTCTATTTTTATGAAAAAAATTTACAAGTCACTAAGTATGGTCTATAATAAGGGATTTAGTTAGTTTATAAGAGATTAATGTTTTGAATCTCTTTGTTGTTATGTAACTGAAAAAGAAACAAGTAAATTCCTAAAAAATCATTTTCCATATCTTTAATAATTAGTGCACAAATAAGTTCAAATGTATTATGATTATGAGTTCATTACTATCTCTATTTGACGTAGCAATAAATGGATATGATTTTGTTTAGTCAATCAATGCAAATTATTTCTTCATGATAAATAAAATAAGAAAAGACAAATATTTTTCAAGCAAGTTTCTATTGCCTCATATAAAATTGCCAAAATATCCTTCTATCATATATTTAATTATAATGTATAAAATGTATGGTTATTTTAGCTAATATATATGTGGTTCTCCTTTAGAATCATTAAAATGTAATTATAGAAAAAATTATTTATCAATATACAAAAGATCTATAATTTTACATTCCCTTCTAGATAATTATTCATTGTTATAGGATAATTCTCACAGTATAGATAAATTGAGGACGAAAATGATTGAAATGTTCCTTTAGCCTTTTTTAAATGGACCACAGGGGTTGCTACTGTTTGGCCCTTCTGAAAATGGACCACATGACTGTTCTATCATCGTTATCCAACATGAATAACGATCAATCTTTTCTCCAATATTTGAATGTCATACCAAGGATAACAAGTTAGGCATCAAACAAATGGAGGAAAATCAAAACCTCTTCGAGCCCTTGAATGTATTTAAATAAGCCTATAATTTATTCACACCATACAGTCTCAATTTTTTTTTTTAATTGTGAACTTCGCAAGTTCCATGTATAACAAGAACACGTCCTTGAAATTATTATCTTGATTCTGAGAAGAAAAATAGAGAATTTTTTTTTTCCTTAAAGGTGTTTATTTTTCATGGAAATGTAACAAGTAATTATTTTCCAAAACCTATCATCGGCAAGCATTTCTTCGTAAATAGCACATTATTGTGTAAAGAATTTAGGTTTCCAATTTTCCTTATTACTAAAGCTAATTCATCAGCCTGCTTTTCTCTCACCTTCCAAATCATTTATTTATCAATGAGCCAATATATACCAAGAATCAAACTTAATTAGGACCTTTATATACTTAGTGCCTTTAAGTTTGTCTTCACTGTTAATATATACTTCATCCTTCCACTCGCTTTTGGTAAAACTTGGTGATTGTTTCCGGCATGTAACCCACAAGTTTCATCAATCCAAATTATAAACTCAATTTTTGACATTCCTCTCTGATGATTTTTTTTAGAACATAAGTTAGTTCTGAGAAACAAATGTACACTAATTGCAAGAGACAAATATGATTCCAACAAGTTTTAAAGGATGGGTTAGACCCAGGTTCTTGGGTTGCCAAAAAAAAAAAACCAATTCTAATGCCTCTAAAACAATCAATTTGTTAAATATTTACTTCAAAATATAAAACTATATTTTTTTTTTGTTAAATATGTATTTGAAATGTCTAACACTATAATTTTCTTCCAAAATCAGAGTTAAAGCAAGGCATACTGAAATATAATTTTCTATCAAAAAATACTTAAATTTAATTTGTGGCATAATTTTATAAGGAAATACTTGGAAGATGATAATATCAGGCTGGATTCTACTCTTCCAAGAAAGAACCACATGCAATAAATTCCTATCAAAAGTGTAAGTGTCATATTATGTGTCGAGTTGTCATGCGACTGTCCTTTGGTTTTAACTAGCTCAATGCACTGGCATCTTTTGATACTTTTTCTTTAAGATATATTTTTTATTTATTTTTTTGAAAAACCTAAGTATGATTCTCATAGAATGCGTTAAATCAAACTGGTAAAGTAAAACTTTTCTTGAACAACTCCAATGGTATAGGTATTACTTTATTATTTTTTTTTGAGTAAAACTCTTTTTTAGTCCTTGAAATGCAGTTACTGACAAATTCGTCCTCCAAAAATTTTCAGTGACAAATTGGTCATTAAATTATTATTCTATCTGACAAATTAGTCTTCTGGTACTTTAATGAGAAAAGTTCTAGACTCCTGCAGACCCATTTCCTAAAATTCTTTTACTGATCTTGCCTAGCTATGTTTAAGCCCTCCTTTTCTCATTCAAGTCCTCCTTTTCTTTTCACTGATTTTGCCTACCGGAGGAGTAATTTGTCAGCGAAATAATAATTCAAGGACTATTTTGTCACTAAAAATTTTTGGAGGATGAATTTGTCAGTGACTGCATTTTTCAAGGACTAAAAAAAAGTTTTACTCTATTTTTTTATAACTAAATAATAAATATAACTTATTTGGTATACATTTAAATAAGAACAAACACGTGGGATCGAAAGAAACTAATAAAAATTAATTAGTGAATTATGGTCTTACAATTGTTCTAATATTTATACACTCCAGTTTTCTAAGCTGTGAGTGGTGGTTACAGGAACTACACAAAGGTTCAAAGCAAAATTAAAATTGAAAAATGGAACAAATCTTCACTTTGCTATTCAATTCCCTCTTTTTCTTTCTTTTTCTGCTGTGCTCACAGCAATAGTAAAGACAATTTCTTTCTTCTTCTCCTGTGCTGAGATATTACTAAATTTTATTGCATTAGTCAACAAAGTAGGTTTAGCTGGTAAGGATCAAAGCACTTCGCTTGTACAGTTTAGGTTCGATTCTCTCTACTAGTAGTATCTCTTAGTAGATAATTTGTAAGTATCACTATAAGTTTATGGTATGTCTTGACCTTGTAATGGACCTAAACTTTTATCTACCAAAACAAAAATATTATTTCATTATGAAATAAAGCTAAGCTACATGCTGAAATTAAACCAAAGTATAACTTGTTTTAAATTTGTTTTTGGAACGTATTAATATTTATATTTAAAAAATATATTTAACAAATAATATTTTGATAAACCTTCTCCATTGATGAAAGGCCACCACGATTTTTTCTTTATTGTAAGTAGATTGGTGTCTTTGTGTGTCGTGGGATAAAATTCAATGGTTTTAACTAAAAAACAGGTATTGTTTTGTGATATATTTTCCATTATACTTATTTGCAAGTATCTCTTTTTATTATATAGACCAGTCCTTGAACCACTGATTCAATTCAGATAGTTTCATAAGTTATTTTGGTTCAGGTTGGTCATCAAAATACTAGTACTCGTGAAGGTCTGAGCCTCAAACAGAACGAATCCACCCTATCAGATTCAACAACCCTAGAAAGAGCAGCGCAAAAATGTAATTGTAGAACCAATGCAATTTAGAAATTCTAGCCTCTTCTGTTTAATGGCAAACAAATCAAGGAATTTAATATTCGGAACCCATTGATATATTAACAGAGTTTAACGGGTCACTGGTAGCTAAGGAAGTTAAAGTGGTACCTTTATTTGTTTGGCCTTTTTTATGGGAAGGACCACATGAGATGCTGGATTCGATCCTATATTTGTTGTATTCTTTAAAGAAAGGACCACATATGAATAACGTGCAATAATTGTTCTATCAAGCATATCACTGACATCGTAGGGTTGTTCTTAATTGTAAAGTTGAACCCACAGATTGGGCTTGGTTTGGATTTTAATGGCTTTTGGATGTATTTAATAATCACTTCTTTTTCGTTTGTGTGTAATATATGTCATTTGGATGTATTAAGTTTCATCTTCTTTGATTTTGGATCACAAATATAAAGAGAATCTGCTTGAAAATCATTTAATGAATTGTCCAGTCGGAATTTTTTTGTTTGGAATCTAAAATATTAGATGAATAAAATAAATAAAAAAGCAATACATATGAGGATGTTCAGACCTTAGGCATTATTTATATTTTTTCTCACAGAAATTATATATTTTTTTTGTTACATAACGATAAGTAGGTTCAAACCCATTACCTCCTGTATTCTACCTAAACCTCACACGGCAATTATATAATGTCAAGTGTTTTCGACCATTTATTCATTGCCTTGCCCATGTATGATATTTAATGCATTGTTTTGTTCAACCTTTTGCGGAATTGTTGCTATGATCGTTCTGCTGTAGTGCATGAGATATTTTTTCTTCACACAGTGCCCATACTGTTGAAATTCCAGTAACCATTAAAATTTTGCCAATTGTCATCATTCACAACCTTAATGAATCAATCTTATCATCATTGAGGGATTGTAATATTTGAATTACCCTGCTATTGAAAACCACTAAGTTATTTAAAAAAAAAATTCACATTCTTAATGTTTCATTTCTGGCTTTTTTTCACTCAAATATACCATATATGGAGACAAATTTCCAGTGCATTACTTTCGAAAACATGTTCTCAATATGGCCACGTACACATAAAGAGATGGTGACCATGCATTGGTGGATTGGTCCTATCCTTCTTAGGTCCTTAGATCCTATAGAAAGGAGACAACAAACCTTTCGAATGGCATCACGAACGAAAAGGGGATGGATTTGATTTTTAGAGAGAGAGAGAGCCGTAGAATCAGAAACGAAAAAAGTGGAGAGAGAGACAGAGAGAAGAGGGAGGGATATTAGGTGAAATTTTTTAATTTTATTGGGGAGATTTTTGTCCAATGAAATCAGCAAAGCATCTACCCATCACCTTAAAATTAGCTTCCGTACCAGCTATTTTTAAGAAGCTCAAAATATTACCTTATAAAAATAACTACAAACAGCTTCTAGGGAATCATAAACTGTTTAAGTCAATATGCACACACATTTAAATAGTATATAAGCAATTATAGTAGTAGAGCAGCACTAATAAGTTATAAGTCACCCTATCCCAACAGACCCTAAAACTAATTCATGAGTCTCCTTTTTTCTAACCTTCCAAATCATTTATTTTTCAACTAGTTGGTCTTTACTATTTTTTTTTTTTTTATATCAATGACAGGATCAAGAATCAATCTTAATTAGAATCTCTTGTAAACTATCCTAGCCTCTTACCATAGCCAGTTCTCCACCAGTCAGGGCTCCGCCATTCCACCATTCCCACCGCCACCGGTGCTTCCGTCTTACTCTCCTGGCCTCGACGAGGACTACGGTGCCATCGATGAGGACCTTGGCAACACCGACAACATGTCCGAAGCCTTCTAGGGAAGTATTTTTTTTCTTTCTTTTTGAGATTCATTGAGGATAATGCATGTACTAAGTTTGAGGGTGGAAAAACACTGTTTATTTTTTTGAGTACTTAATTGTTTTTTGTTCCCATAACTTGTAGTAATGAGTAATGAGATGATATCTGTGTAAGTTTGAAACTCCAGGGTCAATGATAAAATCTTTTGTGTAGTAATCAAAATTTTTGAAAATATGCATAAACTTAAGTTACATGATCACTCGCCTGTGATTTTTCTTCTATGATTAACTTTCTCCTTGGCACAATTTAAGCACTTGATACTATGCATGACCCTAGTGAACTTTAAAGTAAATTTATGCATGCTTAACACTTCATGACCTCATGTGAACTCTAGAACTAGTTTGAATGCCACTTGAGGCAAAATCCTAGGCTTTGAGACATTAAGGAGATGATCTAGGCATTGTTTGGATCAATTGAGTCTTTCAAGACAAACCATGTTCTGTTAATCCCCGTGGTCACCCCAGTTGAGCCTAACACTTAGCCCTTTTCTTTGTCAACCCATACAGAAATCCAGAACCTTCAATATTCTCCCTAGACCTTAAACAAATGATTCACACAGATGCTAGGAAAAATATTGAGAGCACAGTGACATATAGGGAGGATGGGTGGAGTAATGAACCTTGAAAAAAAAAAAGAAATATATATATATATATGCACAAAAATTGTGCCCTATTGACTCACAATGTGAATGAAAAATGTTGGTGCACCCCCATAAATAAATAAAAGAAAGAATAAAAGTTGGGGATGAAACCAACCACTTAAGAAAGAACAAGAGGAAAAAGAAAGCAAAGAGAAAAGAATCAAGGTAGTTGACAAGTGGGAAAGGAAAGTAGTGAAAAGATTGGGTGAAAACCTAAGTGAAAGAAGTGCTCTAGAATCCTAGCTAAGGCGATGTGTCATGGGTAATTTGAGCCATGTTGATAACCTTATACCACACCCCAACCATAGCCTTACATTACAAGCTTGGAAAAGACCTTTTGATCTTTAATGTTAAAAATAAGCCTACATTTGTGGAGAGTGACATGATAACTAGCCTATGGAGTTCCTTATTATTCAAATAAAGAGGTCAAACATCTATGAGTAAAAACATGTATAAAATGATTCATATTTCATTTGGTCAATGTGCATGGATACACACACACACACTCAAGGAGTTTGTTAGTTGTGAAGGATTTCAATGATAGAGTACATCACTGTTCTGATTTGAGCATGTTTTCCAGAATTCTGATTTTTCCTTATCTTTGAGACCTAATGGAGGAGTAGAGCAAAGGAATTTGTCTAGAGTTCGAAAAGTTGAATAGAGTCCCTAGTTTTTGCTCGAGGACGAGCAAAATCTCAAGTTTAGGGGTATTTGATAAGCCGGTTTTATACCGCTTATCTCGTATTGTTCTTGCTTGATTTTTGTCTACTCTTGAGTATCTTAGAATAGGTTTTCATAATTTAATTCTCCTTTTTGTAGGTTTATGTTTTGGGAACCTTGGAAGCCATTTCGGAGCAATTCGGCGCAAGAAAGAAGGAAAATCGTGTAATTTGGAATTGAAAGCAGGGCTTGGGTGCCGCAGCCCCCACGGCGCCCCAACGCGTTAACTAGCCAAATTTCAAGAAGTTGGGCGCCATAGCGCCCTATACCAGGCGTCACAGTGCCCTATGCTAAGGAACTATCAGACTAAGGATAGAGAGAAAGGCGCCACAACACCCTATACTAGGCGCCACAGCTCCCTGGTACGTGAAAGGGAGGGCGCCACAGCGCCCTATACCAGGTGTCGCAGTGCCCTAGCTTCAACAAGCAGAGACAAAAGTCCAGAAAGAAGGGCGCCGTAGCGTGCTAGACCAGGCGCTGCAGTGCCCATTAGGAAAACTTCAGGGCGCCGCAGCACCCAAACCCAAGGCTGCAGCCCCTCGGCAGTCAACTCGTGATTTGACCTCTAGGCCTCCTAATTTCACTAGGAATCCTACTTTATTTTAATTCATTTTCTTCCTAAACTTCCTAGGACCTATAAATAAGACTCTTAAAGCCTAAATTAGGGTTCCACACTTTTTAGAGAAAAGGCAAGAGGAGAAGAGGATTCAAGCTTGAAGATCTAGACTTTCGGCATCGAATCGTCACATCCCATAGTTCAATTCTTCATCTCTCTCTTGTGACTGATGTCTAATCTGTGTGTAATGTTATTTTTAGCAATTATCATGAACTAATTCCACCATCTAGGGTGGAGATGTAGCCTAGCTTAAGATGGATTGTAATTTCTAATGAATTAATCAAAGGACCATTTTCTTAAATTGACTTCTTGATCTCCATACTTAATGTTTCTGTTTGACTGACCATCAATTTAGATGAGCAGGTGATTATGATAATACTGGAAAGTTAGTTGTGATTGAGGACCATAGGGACTAAGAACATAAATTACATAAGGGAAAGGAATATACTGTTATGGTTTATGTAGCCATTAAAAAGAACCATAGACCGAATTGAATGCTGAGATTATTCGCAATTCACATAGGAATATAGTGGATTCATAGTTTGGGAATATATTTGTTTGACTTTGGGAAAGGCTAATAAATAACTTAGGGTTCTTGGCTAGAAATTAGGGAGATTGTTGTTGATTAATGAATTAGGAATAAAGATCCGAACTAGCTACGGTGAAATCGATATCCTAGATACTTTCTCACCATATTTTACTCATTTTATAAGTGATTGTTCATTGTTTAACAATTTTTCATTTAATTATCATCATAATTCACCTATCAATTGTGTAGATAAAATTAAAATACGCATAATTTTGGTACTTAGTAGTCATAGTCTCTGTGGGACGATAATTTATCTCACTTCTTTATTACTTGATTACGGCATGTGCATTTGCGTTCACATTTTTCATAACACTGCGGCCACTGTCTTCTTTGTAGATGACCCTTCTCCAAACTCTGTTAATTAATGTCTTTTTGTCATGAGGGTGCATACATGCCCATGAGATATACAATCCCTTCTAAGTACCATGTTGGAATTTCAAAATCGAAAGAAGAATAACATATCACTCTTTTATTAATGTTAAATGATTTACAAGTGCTGCTGCACTTGACTTGAGAGACCCCTTGCACCTGGAGTGAGATTTATATTCACTAGACTAATTTTAACTGACCTTAATGGCTGTAGAACTCACTATAAAATTTGGAAAATCCTCGCATTTCTAGTACAATATGTTTTTACTTTTCACTCTCCCTTCATGAAGATACACCCTAAGTTTACTAAATTAATTTTCAACATTGGTATGCAGTAAGTTATTTGAAAATGAAAAATATCAAACTAGAAAGATAGCTTGGTTGTGATAGCACTGCCAGAGAATCAAGAAGTTGCAATTGACCCAGACAAGAATTTTAAGTTTTTTGATTCTTTGCTTCCAGACAGAAAGAAACATAGATTGTAAACTCCTAAAAACCCATTTGATCCCATCAATCAAACTCTGGAACAAAATCTGAGATTTTGGAAAACCCAGACATGCACTAAATTCACACATAATTAAACCATGTAATGCTAGTTATACTTAGATTCTGAACTTTGGATCTGAACTGTTATGGGTTTTCAATACTTGTTTTGTTGGGACTAGTGTGGTGGTCTGTGGATGGAAATTCGTATTTTGTACTACACATCCCTGGGAAAGTGGCCCGATACAATTTTAAAGGTAAGGCATTTTATAAACTCTGTAATGTCTCTGATGAGAATTTTGGTAGTGTCTCTAGTAATCTTTGGTTGGTATCACTATCATGCATATCAGTACATTGAGAGCCTCTCTTGTGATTGATGATTCAAGCATTAAATTGTGTTTATGTTGTTTGCTTGAGTTTTGAGTTGTGAAGTAGAGAATTTAATTGCCATGGTATTGTAATTGTGATGTGAATTGAAATTTCTCTTTATCATGCATGTTTTGCAACTTTCGGATTACCCTTTTAACTTATCTGCAAATGGACTGTCTTATTCTTCAAATAATAAACTGCTTAAAATGAAGTATTTAAATATGCCATGGTTGATTATGCACTGTAGCTACTTCAATCTGCATTATAGCAATTTGTGATTTGGATTGGAGGTTTTGGCTTTGAAAATCTATTGCCAGTACCCAAGTAGAAATTGGGGCTAAGAAGAGTGATTTGCTAGATTCTTTGAGCGATAGAGGACTCGCAGCTAGTGTACGTTAGAGTCATTTCTCTTGCTTTTGCCAAGAGAAAAGCTTGGGCTTTTGTGTGGCGGAACAAGGGAATCGAGCCTCGTTCCCACATACGGCACCAAATGTCATTGCCAACGCCACCTCCAACACTCAAGTTATCTAGGTCAGGGAAAAAGTGAGGGGAACCGAGAGAGAAAGAGAAAGAAAGAGCATGAGTGAGGTCGGAGAGTAAGAAGGAGAATGTATACCTTACCAAAGGTATTTTGGTTTTTTTATTGTAGCAAGGGCACTTTGGTCCTTTTACTATAACAAGAGTAGTGGATTTACTAGGTATTATCAAGAACAAAATTAGTTAGTTATGAGAAACTAATGTACACCAATTGCTAGAGACAAAAACGATTCCAAGGCCTCCAAAACTATAAATTTGTTAAATATTTATTTCAAAACATAAAACTATAAATTTTTTGCTAAATATGTATTTGAAATGTCTAAATCTATAATTTTCTACCAAATTCAGAGGTAAAGCAAGTCATACTAAAATTTAATTTTCTTTTAGAAAATTTTCTTTCATAAGAAATTTTCCCTTGTTTGTTTTGTTGGAAAAGAAAAGTTGATAAAAAATCATTTTCTATCACTTTAAAATTTTACACTATATTATCTAGAAATTTTTTCTTTTAAACAACGGAAGAAAATTTTTCTATTTTTTCTCTCTCGACGCCAATACCCCCTTCTTCCTGGATGCTCTCTCTCCCTCGACGCTCTCTCTCTCTAGTTCGCCTTCCCCACTCAAGCTTCATTTGCGCTTGCTTTTGTCAGTCATCGTCGATGACCCTCGACCTCCTCCCGTTTCCTTCTCTCTGCTCATCCCTTCCTCTGAAGCTCTTTGCTTCAAGCTTTCATCTTGATTTGGATCTTGAAGCTGCAACAGTGTTTTCTCTATTCCATTTGAGACCCGCAGACTTGGCTACGCTCGTTAAAGCATGCAAGCTTGGGATTGCGGTTGAAACTCCCTCTTGAGCTTTGGGTATATTGCTGATACCAAGTAACCAAATCACCCTTTGTACTGTGATCTTGTTTTGCCCTTGGATTTAAATGTTTTCAATTCTCTATAGTGGGTGAGAGTACATATATGCTCCAAGAGGCAGGTGAATAGGAGATTAAAACAATAAAGAACATAATCACCAATTAAAACTTTTTTCTGAAAGAACCAGCTTTAATCAATAAACTCATTTTGCAACTCGTTTTCTAGCAACCCAGAAAACTTAACAGAATCAGATCTTGAAGAGTATAAATATTTCACAGAGAACTACTTAAAAACATATCTAAAATTTTAAGGATCATATATTAACAGATAGAATATTTAATCAAAATAGAGAATTAGCTCAAGCTTATATATAATCAATTTTGCAACAAGTCAAACAAGCAGATTATCAAAGATTAAACCAAATTAATAAAGAGAGTAGGGAGAAGAGATTGAGCCCAAAATTTTTATAGTGGTTCGACCAAAATAATTCCTAGATCGATCCACTCTCCCAAGGCTGGAGTTCCACTAAGCAGTGAGGTTACTTGTCCAAGCTTCTACAATCATTGGTTTCTTAAGAGCTAACCAGAAACTCTCTCAACTGGTTTTACATGAGCTTACCAATAACTCTTTCAACTAGTTTTACTAAGAGCTCATCAATAACTCTTTTCACTGGTTTCCTAAGAGCTCACCAAAAACTCTCTTCCTCTGACAAAGAAAGAAGAGGTCACATCCATACTTCTCACAGGAAATGTATTATAGTAATCTCAAGAAAAATGTAGCCCCAAAGATAACAACTCTCACAAGATATTACAGAGTTGGCAGAAGAGAATGAAAAATTGGTTGTATATCATGAGACACTTTTGCTTGATGGCTTTTCTTTCTTATTTTTCTCTTCACATTTTCCAGACCTTGGGTCTTTGAATTTATAGCAGGATGGAGGTAGAAGATGGTCGGTTCTTGATTAGAATTTCCTTTCATGATGATTGTTGGTCATTGAATCAAATATGAAAATATCTCCTTGATTGCTGTAATATTTCCTCCTTTAAGAAGTTTCCTTTTTTGAAGCTGAATTTTCTCCCCTTTTGAATTCTGAATTTAAGCCTCCTTCCAACGACTCCAAAGTATGTACCACGATTGTCTCAGGTTTAGACTTGTTGTAGTATGAGTCTGGCTCATCCAGTGGGGTCTACGAGTCTTTTTGAAGCTTCTTCATTTCTAAGCAATTTTTGGATAGAACAAGTTCTCTGTGAAGGAAAAACTTGTTCTTTGGTTGACCTAAGGAAATCACTAACCTATGCTTAATCAAAACACTTAACACACAAATTAGAGTTAGGGATAATTTAGGTCATTTGTTATTATCAAAACTGAGGTTGGAGAACTATGAAGCTAACAATCTCCCCTTTTTTTATGAGGACAAATGCCTGGAAAGATCTCCCCTGACTTTATGCCAACTTCTAAACAAGTTGTTAAACCAGTTTAGAAACCAATTTTCACAAAAAACAAATTTCAACAGCAGAGAGGAGTTTCCACAAGTAGTTATTCCAGAAACAAATAATTAGAGCAAAACAGAAATAACAGAAATAATACCAATAATACTTAATCATCTTTAAATACTTTCCACAACTTATCAAAGCACACATAACACATAAGAGAAAACATAATCTTTCCAGTCCTACATTTTCTTGCATCTATTTATTTCTCTCTATACCCTTCACCAGTTATCACCTAGATTGATAAAGTTATGTTTATTTATAAATTATAAATGAATCTAAAATAACAAACTCATGTCAGCCATCCAATGGTTGGGATGAATATTTAACCGTTGCATTGCTAACATTACAAAAGCTTGCCATCATTCTTTACCTTCTTGAGAAAAGCCTACCACATGAAGCACAAAGAGAAAATCCTATCTGTAATTGCAACATTTATCTTTCTAGACGATTATTTTATTCCACATTCATCTTCAAAAATAGAGAACATCATGAAGCTGCAAATTTAATGAAAGAATCATCAAATTCTGCAACTTTATAACAATGCAATTTCCTTGATTTGTCTCTTTGCAATTGCATTTCTTCTTTCCTGTTACCCAGAAATACAAAACATATTTGGAAAACGAAAGTAACCCATAAAGATTCAGAAAACTAATTTGGGATAATATAAGAAACCATTCAGATACACCAAAGTTATTCGGGCGCACAATCTCATATCTTGCCTAAACATTACTCTTAAGAAATATTGTATTCGAAATTACTGCATGCAGAAAAACTATGGGAATAGAGAAAGAACTACATGAACCTTTGCTTTATTTCCAAAGAAGGGTATAGTAGGGTTGTATGACCTTTACCCATGAGAACGACAAGATCCCACCAGTGAAGATTTATGGGAACACCTCCAATTTCCTCTTTAGAGTTTGAAGTTTTGTGTTTTTTGACAAGCCTCATGATATTTGAGTGTATTTTACTGTTATAAATTTAATTAAACTCTATTTAAACTTGATAGGATGTACTAAGCCCACTTAAAAATTTAAATTTTTTTAAAGAATAAATATTTTATTTATTGGCTTATTTTTCATATAACATATACCTAACAATCATTTTTGGAGAAAAGAAATAGAAATTTTATACGGTGGATCAAACTATGATGGTGCTATTCGTCAACTTATATATTATGATGTCATGAATTTTGGATAATTTGCTTTCGTTTTAAAGACCCTATAGGTTCTCTCGCTTTTTAGGTTTAAGTATAAAGGATCATGTTGCCACAAAGAATATAGCTGCTTTTAGGGTTAGGTCCTACATTTTCTTGCTTTTTCAACAATGGAAGGATTGGTTTTATAGTCTTAGTTCGCATAGAATATGGTAGAAGCAAATTGCTATATCCCAAGTGTCAGTTCAATACTCAAGCATCTTTCAACATGAAAACAGTCATTGTGAAAAGTGGAAAAATCTTTCCAAGTTCATACTTAATAGTGAACTCTTGTCACTTACGCACGTTTCGCTTTTTCTCTGTGTTCACATGATAAAAAAGTGTATTTGTTGCCAATTATGCTTCCATAATGTCTAAAACGCAATCGTAGGAAAAGGCAAAGTGGAATTGAAAATGAAAGAAGTTGAAACAGTAGAGAAAATACCTACTTGCTAATCAAGCCAGAGAATCACTCACGAAGGAATCATCATGTAGAATATGCAGCAGTGATTATGCAGAATGAAATTATGCAGAAACTCAAAGAAGTGAAAGTGAAGGACGAGAGCAAATGTGCAAGAGCTTCAGATCTAAATTCTAGATTCTGAGCAAATGATTTCTTAATCTCTTAATCATAGATCAATACATTATATAGATAGACTTGAGCACTATGTACAGCTCATCCTCCTCTAGAAGCTACGTATAACTAATCAGAAAACTAATCCTAACAACCTAACAAACTTTGACTCTTGACTTTGACTCTTGACTGTGCTTTGCTGTCAGAATGCCTAGCTGTCATAATACTGACGTGGCCTGCACGTATGCTGATCAACCTCTATCATACACTTCTGCTATATGTTTAACATTCCCCCTCAAACTCAGTGTGGTAGGCAAAACAGTGAGTTTGGTTCTATTGGAAAGAAACAAAGTGGTAGAGAGGGGCTTAGTGAGCACATCAGCAACCTTAGCTGAAGAGGGAACATGGCAAAGTTTCAGAGATTTGTTGAGGAGAAGTTCACGAATGAAATGGCAATCAATCTCAATATGCTTCGTATGAGCATGGAGGACAGGATTGGCTGCCAAGAATGTAGCACTGAGGTTGTCACAAAGCAATAATGGTGGAGAAGGCAAGACAAAGCAGAGTTCCTTGAGCAAGGACTGAAGCCAAAGCAATTCAGAAGTAGCATTAGCCAATGCTCGATACTCAACTTCAGTGCTAGAGCGAGCTACAACCTTTTGCTTGCCAGAAGACCAGGAGACAAGGCTGGAACCAAGGAAGATGGCATGACCACTGGTGCTGCGCCTGTCATTAGGATAGCCAGCCCAGTCTGAATCAGAATAAGCCACCAAAGGCAAAGACTGACATTTAGACAGTGTGATACCATAGGAAATGGTTCCCTCGAGATACTTCAAAACCCTCTTAGCAACTTGAAGATGCACATCAGTGGGAGCACTCATAAATTGACACAACTTGTTGACTGAGAAGGCAATGTCAGGACGGGTAATAGTGCAGTACTACAGAGAACCCACCAAGCTTCGATAGAAGAGAGGCTGAGGCAAGCACTGACCATCAAGGGAGGAGAGCACCTGAGAACTCACCATAGGGGTAGGAGCAGGCTTAGCATTTTCCAAGCCAACTTTATGCAACAAATCATAGATGTACTTGCCTTGAGAAAGATGTAAATGCTGAGAGGTTTTGGAGGTCTCAATCCCCAAGAAGTAATGCAAGGAACCCAAGTCCTTCAAAGATAACACATTGTTCAGAGAGGAAATTAACAACTTAATAAGATGAGGATTGGATCCTGTCAGGATGATATCATCCACATACACTAGAAGATAAAGAATAGCTGTGGAAGAAATAAACACAAACAGAGAATAATCTGAGATGGTGCATTTGAAACCCCAAGCAAGCAAAGTCAGCTTGAGCGTAGTAAACCATGCACGAGGAGCCTGTTTCAGGGCATATAAGGCTTTCTTTAACCTGCAGACATGATGTAGCACAGAAGGATCCTCAAAACCAACTGGTTGTTTCATAAAGACCTCTTCATGCAAATCACCATTTAAGAATGCATTATTCACATCCAACTGTTGGAGGGGCCAATTGTTTGACAAAGCAATAGTAAGTACAATCCAGATGGTGGCTGGTTTAACCATAGGGCTAAAAGTCTCAAAGTAGTCAATCCCATATGTTTGAGTGAACCCCTGAGCAACCAAGCAAGCTTTATATCTTTCCACAGAACCATCTGCATGATATTTCAGCTTGTAAACCCATTTGCACCCCACAATATTCTTATTATCAGGACAGGGTACAAGATCCCATGTCTGGTTGGCTTGCAAGGTAGTAAATTCTTTTCTCATGGCTTTAATCCATTCAGAAGATTTGATAGCTTGACGATAGGTAGATGGTTCAGCAAGGGCCAAGGCATGAGCTAAAGTAAAAACTTTGGGCTTAAAAATGCCATTTTGGCTTCTGGTAACCATCCTAGCAGGAACAGTGGAGGGAACAATAAAAGGGTTAGTCACAGGCACTGAAGAAGGAGCTGAACTGGAGGAAGTAGGAGGTTCAAGTGATTGACAAGAGCTAGATGGAACAACTGATATCACAGGAGAAGACAGATGAGAGGACAAACTAGCAATCTGAGGGGAAGGTGCTACTGAGACACCAGAACAAGGAGGAAGGAGAACAGGAATAGTGCACTGTGAAACCTGAGGCAGGGCTGCTTGAGGTGAAGACTGAAAAGGAAATATAAGTTCAGCAAAAATCACATGTCTAGAGATATAGATGCGCTTGGAAACCATGTCTAGACAAAGACAGCCTTTGTGCTTAGGACTATATCCCAAAAAACAACAGGCAGCAGACCTAGGTTCAAGTTTGTGATGTCTATATGGGCGAAGATAAGGAAAGCACATACAACCAAACGTTTTAAGGTGTGTCAACATAGGAGATCTTTGATATAAGAGTTGATAAGTTGATTTATGAGCCAACACAATGTAGGCAATCTATTAATGAGATACACAGCGGTTTGGAAGGCAAAAGGCCAATAATAGGTAGGCTTAGAATCAGTAGTGAGAAGAGCCAAGCCAGTTTCCACAACATGGTGATTTTTCCTTTCCACAAGACCATTCTGCTGAGGAGTGTAGGGACATGAGAACATGTGATGTATTCCCAAGGTTTTGACCAATTCAGCAAAAGCCACAAACTCGCCACCAAAGTCAGATTAAAGTGCCTTAAGTTTACAGTTAAACTGCCTTTCAACCATAACTAAAAAATGCTGAAATACTTCTAAAGCTTCAGATTTAGATTTTAGTAAGTAAATCCAAGAAAACTTACTGTAATCATCAACAAACAAGAAGAAATAACAGGCTCAATTTACAGTACAACAAGAGGGAGAACCCCATAGATCCACATGGACCAAATCAAATGGTTTTACTGATTCAGTAATAGACTTTGCAAACGAAAATTTATGACTTTTAGCCAATTGACATGAACTGCAAATAGGTGATGAACTAACTGAAAATGGAGGAGATTTACAGTGAGTCATAACTCGATTGATAACCTCAACAGCAGGGTGTCCTAACCTATTATGCCATAGCTGCAATTTTGCAGAAGTTTTATTTGAATTCACATTGAAAACCTGAAAGACTGTTGCAAAATTAAAGACAGAACTACATTTTTCAGCAACTTTGGACACGACTTTGTAGAGACCTTGGTCAAGCCTTCCTTGGAGCAACACCTCTGTGGTTGTCCAATCCTTCATAAGAAAGTAAGAAGGATGAAACTCCACATAGGCATTATTATCTCGACATAACCTTTGCACACTAACCAAGTTGGCAGTAATTTGAGGTACATGAAGTACATGTTTCAATAATAGAGACTTCTTAGATGCTGAAAGATAAGTGATACCTGTGTTATGTACTAGTAGAGTCTTACCATTTCCCACAGTAACACCTTCTTCTCCATCAAATGGATTATGAAGTGCGAGGTTGCCAAGATCAGCTGTAACATGATGTGTAGCCCCGGTGTCAAGAAACCATGGAGCATCCTCGACAGATCCTGAGGTAGCTAGCAAGGCATGTGAATCTTGATTCTGTGAGCCATGTCCAGATGCAGATTTTGGTTAGAAACTGTTGTCAAACCTATGCCAACACTCAGAGGCCACATGACCAGGTTTGTGGCAAATTTAACACTGAGATCGATTGTTATTTCCAGTTTTGAAGTTCTTCTTGAACTGATTACCTTGATTGGAGAAATGCCTTGGTTGTGCATTTCCATTCTCATTGTGAGGACCATGATTACCATATCGATAACCATTACCATGAGTGTTGTTATTGTTAAATTTTCTCCTTCCTGCTGAAGAATTGAACAATGCAGCATTAGCTTGCATAAGCACTTGTTCATCCACAGATTTTTGTTGTTCAAGCCTGCCTTCAAACGAGAGCAGGTGACTCTGCAATGTCTCAACAGAGACAGATTCAAAGCTGAGAGGTGCCACTACTGGATTATATTCCGGGCTCAAGCCACTCAAGATTGTCATGACTTGATCATCTTGAGTTACTGTCTCTCCAATTGCTCAAAGATTATCACACACATTTCAGATTTTCATCATATAATCCCAAATTCCAAGGTTTCCTTTCCTTGTGGTTTGAAGTTTAAGTTTCAGTTCCATGACTCTTGCTCGTGAGGAGGATGCAAAACTTTCTACAAGTGATCTCCAGATGTCAAGAGCTGTGTTATACGACATGATCTGAGCCATAATTGGCTCAGTCAGCGATGAGTAGATCCAACTCATCACCAGTCGATTTTGCCTCTGCCACAGCACATAGTTAGAGTTTAGAATCAGATTTCCTGTAGATGAATCTTGGATAAACTTTTCTGGACAGCACCGAGAACCGTCAAGTATTCCTTCATATCCATTCGCAATCATGATGTTGAGAAGCTGATTTCGCCATATCAGATAATTGCTGCGATCGAGTTTGATTGTCAAGGATTTTCCAAACATTGGAAGTTGAGAGTTTCCAGGATTGTGTAATGAGTCCACAGAATTTGAACTGTGATCCGCCATTATCACAGCTTTGATACAATGCCCAAGAAATAATGCAAGGAACCGAGATCCTTTAAGGAGAAAGCAGAATAAAGGGCCACAGTGAGATCCTTGAGGAGCTGCATGCTGGAATCAGTAAGGATGATGTCATCCACATAGACAAGAAGAAATAGAACTACTGCAGGAGAATGGAAAACAAAGAGGGAATTATCAGAAATAGTGCAAGTAAATCCCCATTGCAGAAGAGTGACTTTGAGCTTAGTGAACCATGCATGAGGACCTTGTTTCAAACCATACAAGGCCTTGCGGAGCCTGCAACCATGATGAGGAAAGGCTGAGATTTCAAAGTCCTGAGGTTGCCTCATATAGACCACTTCATGCAAATCCCCATTGAGAAAAGCATTGCTGAATTGGCCAATTCTTGGACAAAGAATAGTGAAAACAGTTCGAATAATGGCTGGTTTAACCACAGGATTGAAGATATCAAAGTAATCAATACCATATGTCTAAGTGAAGCCTTGAGCCATCAACCTGGCTTTATACCTCTCAACTGAACCGTTTGACTTGTATTTGAGCTTGTACACCCATTTGCATCCTACAATATTTTTTCCTGTAGGACAAGTAACAAGATCCCATGTATGATTAACCAGCAAGGCTTTCAACTCACTAGCCATAGCATCAATCCAGCGAGGAGATTTTATGGCTTGATTGTAAGTGGAAGGTTCTGCAGAACTAATAATGTAAGCAGTAGTGTAAACTTTAGGCTTAAAGGTACCATTTTGACTTCTGGTAGTCATTCGAGGAGGAGGCATAGTAGCCAAAGCTGGGGAGGGAAATGGAGGAAGTGAACCAGTAGCAGAACCTGAAGAAGAACTAGAAGCTGGTGAGTCTGAAGTGACTGGAGTGGAACCTTCATGCAAACCAGAACAAGTAGTAATAGGATCAGTGACTGTAGGAATAACTGGAGACTGAGAAATGGAAAATGGAATAACAAGAGGAATGAAGCAACTTGAAGAACCAGGATAAATTGGTGGTGACTAAGAAAGAAAAGGAAATACAATCTCAGCAAATACCACATGTCTAAAGGTGTAAATTCTCTTGGAATTCATGGCAAGGCAAAGAAAACCTTTATGTCTATTGCTATAACCTAGAAAACAACAAGAAGCAGATCTATTTTCAAGTTTGTGAAAGCGATAAGGTCTCAAGTAGGGAAAACATAGACATCCAAAAGTTTTAACTTGAGAGAAATCTAGTAATTTTTTATATAGCAACTTATAGGGAGACTTGTTACTGAGTACTATTGTGGGCAATTTGTTGATGAGATAAACAACAGCTTGAAAAGCAAATGGTCAGTACTGAGTTGATGCACCTGTAGTTGTAAGCAAGGAGGGACCAATTTCCATAACATGTCTATTTTTCCTCTCAACAATGTCATTTTGTTTTGGTGTGTAAGGACACGAAAATTTGTGTTCCATACCCAAACTTTTAACTAATTGATCCAAAGCCACAAATTCTCCACCAAAGTCGGATTGTAAGACTTTAATTTTGCAAACAAACTGCCTCTCTACCATAACTTGAAATCACTAAAACATTTCTAAGGTTTCATCCTTAGATTTTAGAAGATAAATCCATGAAAACCTACTATAGTCATCAATTAAAAGAAGAAAATAGCATGCTCCATTAATAGATGAACATGAGGGAGAACCCCATAAGTCAGCATGAATCAAATCAAATGCTTTTATTGCTCTAGTTGTAGAGTTTACAAAAGGAAATTTGTGGCTTTTAGCCAACTGACATGAACTACAAATAGGAGATTTATTGAATGCAAAACGTGGTAAATGGCATTGAGTCATGACCCTATTTACTATATCAAGGGCATGATGACCTAGTCTATTATGCCATAACTGTAAATCTGAACTAGGAGTGCTAGAATTCAAACTAAACACTTGAAAAGCTTTAACAGAATTGGAAAAAGGCTTGTTGACAGAAGCAATTGTGGTCATGATCTTGTACATGCCTTGATCAAGTTTTCCTTGAAGTAGCACCTCCTTGGTTCTCTGGTCCTTCACAAGAAAGATAGAAGGATGGAACTCTACATAAGCATCATTATCTCTACATAATTTTTGCACACTAACCAGGTTTGCAGTTATTTCAGGCACATGCAAGACATATTTTAATAGCAAAGTCCTGCTATTTGATGGAATTGATACCATTCCTATGTTGTGCAGAGCCAAACTCTTACCATTTCCCACAGTGATTGTATCCTCGCCAACAAAAGGATTGTGTAGGGCCAAGATACCAAGATTAGGTGTCACATGATGAGTAGCACCTATGTCAAGAAACCATGAGGTAGAATCATCCAAAGTTTCTGATGTTGCAAGCAATGCTTGTGGATTTTGATGCTGTGAAGAGTTGCCAGTGATTGGTTTTAGTTGAAAGCTATTGTCAAACCTGTGCCAGCCATTAAAGTTAACATGACCAGGCTTGTGACAAATTTGACATTGCGGTTTTTGATTTGTACCACTCCAGGATATATTCTTCTTGAAATGATTTCCTTGGTTTGAAGAGAAACCACGAGCTGGTACATTTCCATTTCCAGAATGTGAACCATAGCCTTGATTTCCATGATTTCCATTTTGATTAAATCTTTTCTTTCCTGCTGATTGATTGAATAAAACAGCATTCGCCTGCATAAGTACTTGCTCATCCATAGATTTTTTTCCTCTCAAGTCTACCTTCAAAGGTAAGCAAGTGACTTTGCAAAGTTTCAACAGAGATAGCCTCAAAATTGAGTGGAGCAACCACTGGATTGAACTCAGGGCCTAATCCACTGAGAATGAACATAACCTGATCTTCTTGTGTAATGTTTTCACCTATAGCACACAGATTATCACACAAATTTTGAATTTTCAGGATATATTCACAAACTCCAAGATTTCCTTTTCTAGTGGTTTGCAATTTCAGCTTTAACTCCATGACTCTTGCTCTTGAAGAGCATACGAAGCTGTCTGCAAGAGACCTCCAGATTTCAAAAGCAGTGTTGTAGGACATGATCTGAGCCATGATTTGGTCAGTCAAAGATGCATAAATCAAACTCATGACTAGATGATTTTGTCTTTGCCAGATTGTGTAATCAGGATTCAAGCTTAAAATTCCTGTGGCAGCAGTGGAATCTTGAACAAATTTTGGTGGACAAAGCCTAGATCCTTCAAGAATATCTTCATATCCATTTGCAATGATGATATTCAAAAGTTGATTCCTCTAGATTAAGTAGTTACCTCGATCCAACTTAATCATCAATGACTGACCAAGCATTGGAACAGTAGAAGAGTTCCCGAATTCTTGTAATGACGACACAGAGGTTGAGCTGCAATTTGCCATTAGAGGAGCTCTGATACCATGTTAGAGTTGTGAGAATTCTTGAGGCACATGAACTGAGATGAATCTTGAAAGGATTCAATCTTTGATGATGCAGATCAATGACCTTGCAGAAAGCCTTATGCGGAGGAAAGCCAGAAATCAAAAGAGGAAGGAAAGAAAATGTAACTGCAGAAAGAGATGGAGAGAAACTAAAGATCAATGAATTCTTGATCTGAAATTATGATTTCTGTATATTCAATCTTAACATTACAGTGGCCATTATATACATAGAATTTCTGAAGCTAACTAACTGCTTAGCTTGCTCTAGAAGCCATTCTAATTATACAGCTGTCTAACTAACTAACTCTAACTAATGCTAACTGAATTGACTTTAAAAGCTGATGTGTCATTGCTGATGTGGCTTGCTGACAAGCCCTTACTTAACCTGCATCATGCTCTTCTGGTTTATGTTTAACAATATAGAGATGCTAGTGGCTAAACCTTGTGATTCACCAATATGTCCAATTGTTATACTTGGAGTTGGTGATGGTAAATCATTAGATAACCTAGAAAGATATGGGAGATTGGTTGGAAATTAAACTATCTTACTGCGACTCGTCCAAATATTTCTTTCCCTATGAATATTGTTAGCCAATTTATGTTGTCACCATGCTCAACTCATTAGGGTGCAGTTACACATATCATGAAGTACATGAAAAGAGCTCCTGGCCGTGGCATAGGCTATAGACATCATGGTCAGTAGATAGTGGTGGGCTATTCAAATGCTAATTGGGTTGGATCTCATGTAAATGATAGGTCAACTACATGATACAATGTATTTGTGGGAGGAAACCTAGATTCCTAGAAAAGCAAGAAACAAGATGTTGTTTCTAAATTAATATTGAATCTAAATACATAGCTATGTCCCAACTTGTGATATGATATGGGTGCGTCACTTATTTGGTGAATTGGGAGTTGGATGACCTAAGTGCATGGATATATTATGTGACAACCAATCAACTCTCCACATTGCTTCTATTCTTGTGTTTCAAGAAAGGGCAAAACACAGAAGTTAACTGCTACTTTGTTTGCAAGAAACTTCAAACAAGGTCTCATCTCTACCAAACACATTCAAACTGAAGAAAAATTGGATGATATATTTACTAAGGCTCTGGCTGGCTAAGAAGAGAGAGTTGAGTATGTTCATAACAAGATGAGCATAATTAATATTTATGCTCCAGCTTGAGGAGGAGTGTTGATGAGTAAGGATATTAGTAAGGAAAAATAGCTTTTTCCTAATATAACTCAGTATTCTCTTCTCTTGTGAATTTATGTGATGTGCCAACCCTAATTAAGGGTTACGACTTGCAATCTCCATATTCTATTTTCTTTCTTCTCTCCATTTCACAAGGAGTAAAATTGAAATAAATTTAAACTAGCAAATTTTGAGCTATAAAATTAATCAATAGTTAGATTTTACATCAAACTAATTAAAGGGATATTTTAATTGTTTAAGTTTGTAGTATAAAGTTTATAACTAAATTTTCATATAAGCATATTTTCAAAGTTATCCTTAGTGGAACTTCATTTATCTTAATCTACTATATATGAATATGAAATTCATGATTAATATCTAGGTAGGCTTACAAAAGTGATCCAGTCCACCAACATCCCTCTAATCTGTCCTTAAATCCTTGACCCTTTAAACAATGAAATATAAAGGCACAAGTCATAATTATAACTTATAAGTGCCTTTTTATCCACTTCTAGGAAAATACATTATGATTCTAGAAATAGACATGATAATAACGTATAATTCTAGATTACTATTGAATCTGGATAGCTGTGGCTCAATTTATTTGTGAATTGATATGGCTGTGTCACTTATTTGGTGAACTAAGAGTTGGATAACCTAAGTGCATGGATGTGATATGCAACAATCAATCAGCTCTCTACATTGCTTCTAATTCTATGTTTCAAAAAAGGACAAAACACAAAGAATTTGACTGCCATCATAAGAAACTTTAACAAGGTTTCATTTGTACCAAACACATTTAGATGGGCATGATATTTTCACTAAGGCTTTGGCTAAGGGTATAGCTGAGTATGTTTGTAAGAAGATGGGCATGATTAAAATCTATGCTTGAGCTTGAGGGCGAGGGTTGATGAGTAAGGATATTAGTAAGGGTAAAATGCTATTTTCTAATAGAACTCTATATTTTCCCCTCCTGTGAATATATGTATGTGCCAACATACCCTAGTTAAGGGTTACAGCTTCCATTCTCCATCTTCTACTTTCTGTCTTCTCTATATTTTACAAGGAGTAAAATTTTAATAAATATAAACTAGCAAATTGTTGAGCAATAAAAGTAATCAATATATAGTTAGATTTTACATAAAATTAAAGGCATGTTTTAATTGTTTAAGTTTGTAATCTAATGTTTATAACTAAACTTGCATATAAGCATATTTACCAAGTTATCCTTAGATATGGAACTTTTTTATTTATTTATTTATTTTTTTATCTTAATCTACTCAGAATATGAACTTCATGAATAAATATCTAGGTAGGCTTACAAAAGCGATCCATTCCATTATCAATCCACCAACATCTCTCAACAGTCCTTAAATCCTTGACACCTTTAAACAATGAAATATAAAGGCTGAATTCATAATTATAAATGCCTTTTTACCCACTTCTAGAAATATACATTATAATTCTAGAGACAAACATGATAGTAGCACATTATATGGATGGTGCGTGCCTACGTGGGTTCTCAGAAAATCATCCGTGCGATCCACATAATAAAAGCTAGTTTCCATTATATCTTACTAAAGGTTACAAGAAATAAAAACATTTAAGTATTGTAGTATACAACACATTGGCTCTTAAAGATACTGCAAATACATGCTGTATCATTTTTATTACCATGATACTTAATTTATTCATGCATGGACTGCAATCCCCTTAGAGCCCAGCTGCTTCCTCAACTTTTATGACAGATGATACGAAGCTGAATACAAAATCAAAGATAAGAGGAATATATCATAAATAAGAATAACTAAAAGCACTAAAGAAAACTACAGAATGGAAATTAATAAAACCAACTGCATAATTTTAAAATTGAAGCAATCTAGTTTATAGCTTGATGAAAATTACTCTCCTTGACAGATTATGAGCAAGAATTTGTTGATCTGGAAGCATAACAGTGGAGAACTTGATTGACTCAATCCACCTAACTTGGGTTAACTGAATTTATATAACAGTTTCTAATTATTGTGATACATGAAAATACCATTACCTCATCATCTAATTCTTGTCATGTCAATAACATTGTCACAATTGAAACTAGTGAGATCAAGTGTGAAATTTTTTCAGGTAGTATCAATACTGTATATATTGAAGCCAACAAGAGGGGAAAAAAAAAAAAAAAAGAAACTGGTGTGAGGTTGACTTACGTTGGGAAACTAAGTGATCTTCCAGAAGGAGGAGAGGCAAATACAGGATTACTCTTACAACCAGGCTTTTTACGGTCGCAATTCTGTAGATTTTCTGCATCAGCTTGAACACATAGACGAATTTCAAAAAGTTGAAGGGTACTCGAAGTGTCTTCATCGCAAGTTATGTATGCATCATGATGGGTGGCTTTCTTAATGGCCTTTAGTATATCTTCTGAGGAGTGCGGAGTAGTTCCATCTGGCTTAATACCTAAAGATGAAAGACACAATATTAGTGGCTTCTTTTTTTTTTTTTTTTTTTTTTTTNTTTTTTTTTTTTTCTGTTGTTACATAGGAGCACAATACGTAAAGGATAGAGGAGTATATGGTAGAAAGAAAACCGCTTACATTAAACATTCTTATTTCTCTTATTAGAAGAGATGTCATTAAACACCTAATTTAATTTTTGTATGTACATTATGTTTATGAAATAACTGATTTATTAACTCGAAATTAATTATATTATAATTACAAATAAGGATATAACAATATATATGTAGACTTCTGTTTTGGTGAATTGATTCAATTCAATCTTAATGTATCGGACATTTGAATAGATTTTAGGAATAAGATCAGAAAAAGGAGAACACCTGCATCTTCCAATTCCTTCATGATAAGTGGACCATACTTTGATCCGAGTTCAACTGTTTTATGGATATAATTCTGTGGTGGGAACTTGTTTGAAGAGCAACTGCCGTGCTGATTCCACTGCACATACCACAAATTCTTGCTCCTTTCATAGTTTTCTGCGCTAAGTAATCGTGGCCAGAACTCGAGCAGTTTCTCTTTGTATTTCTGAAGCTACAAACATACACAGCATGCAAAAAACATTTGGTTATTTATGAACTGAGGGTAAAGAAGAAAAAGGAGAATCATTTGCTGAGGTTAAGATAATCAGAATCCTATGATAAAAGAGTTTATTACAATCTCATCTGTCAGTGGAGCGGTTGCTTCACAATACTCTGGGCTACTAGTCTGACCTTTCTTTTGTGGCCAAAGTCCATGAATGGTAAAATATTGCTTCGGCACAGATGGCCTGCACGTCACATCCTTTAACTTACAAAATGCGTTTGGCCATGTTAACGATAAAACGAAGTAATCAAATCCCGGCTTTGGACGATCTGAAGGAGCAGAAAGCAATGATGTTGATGTCGGCAGCGGTGTGGGAGGCGTTAGAGGGGTTGGTGGTGGGCTTGGAGGAGCCGTAGCCGCTATTATCTTATCTGTTACCTCAGAGTCACATGAGCACAAATGAAACACCGCTAACAACACAAGAAGAGACAACAAATGCTTCATGATAGCTATTGTTTGTTGATTCTTGCCTTCTTGGTACCGTGGATTAATAGATTAATAGATGGGTTATTTATAGCCACTTCCAATGTGAGTATTCTTGTAATTCTATCTACACAACAATCATATTTTGGTAATTGAACTAATGTTTTAATGGTGCGAGCGACACGTGTGTGGCAAAAGCAAATATCAGCTTAAATTTGAGTAGCGGTATGACAAGCCATTCTTAAAACTCATATTTTTCTTCTATGGTGACTTATTTAAATTTGTAAGTTACAAATTTAATTGGACGGATATATAAAAAAACTTTTTAAACTATTCAGATTCAATTGAACCCTATAATGATAAAATGAAAAAAAATGGAGAGAATTATTGATAGGGTTATAAAAAAAAAAAAGAATAATTCCTAGTATAGTTTCTTATAGACTTGTAGTTCGTAACATACATATGTTTCTAAATTATTTTGCTTAGAGTGGTAATCCTATTTTTCTTAATAGTCAATGTTTATATATATAAAAGACCCGTGGTTAAGAGATACAAGAAATTGGTCACTATGACCAAACATGCAACGACAATCACTTTATTGTTCATGATCACCAGTGGTCATAGTATAGTCCTGAGAGGGAGACATCATTATTTGGGTATTTACTCACAATGGCTATGCCAAGACTATTGGTGATTGCTTGTTTACTTACAATGACCACAAAAACCAATAGAATTACCACTGTAAGTCAGGCAATTTTGGAAGATATATACCTGTAGCACAAACTATAAGACCTCATTAGGAATTATTCTTCATTTAAGACTTTATCAATAATTTTCTCTAAAAAAATATTATTAATGTGCCTTATGACAACAATTTGGGTTAAAAAAAAATCCTTATTTCTCGAAGAGCCAATGGGCAAAAAGTCAGTTCCTTTTCTCAAAACTGTCCCCACAGCATCCATGTGTTGCAATGAATGTTACTTTGACTTAAAGACAGCATTGGTTTTTCCAACTTTTAAGAAGTTTTAATTTAGTTTTTCTAATTTAAATTGATATATTTATCCTTGTGATTTTTAAATTGGTACAATTTAGTCCCTTTCTCTGACAACAATCATCCAATTTAATGGATTTTGATGACATAACAATAATTTTATGACTATAAGACAATTGATGATGTGAGAAATATTCTTAAGCCATGTTATTTGCTATATTAACACAATTTGTCTAGCTGGGTAACAATTGTCCGGAGAAAGAGATTACATTGAAACTTTTACTTCAGTAGCTTGTAGTTGAGTTATACTGAGATTGTATTTAGAACATGTGAGTTATGTATTTGAATCTAGAATTATAACTAAAAATATTTACATATAAAAAAAAAANATTATAGCTAAAAATATTTACATATAAAAAAAAAAGGTCAGAACTATAATTGTGCACACCAATTATTTTCAACGATAGACATATTGATATGCTTTATGCAGGGTCTAGCCCATAATATAAATTATGCTTGCAAATTAAGGTATAGAGATGAAAAAAATCTGCCGTACATAGTTTAAGTGAGTCCAATGTGGCCAAATAAAGTTTACGTAGTTCTAGTTAAACTAAAATATTTTTATATGTGCAAGAGTAAAGATAGTGTGGATTTATAGGTGTGTGAAAACATAACACCCAATTATGATAGGAAATGGCAAAGTAATACGGAATACAAAAAGTGCACAATATGAACGTGATAGATGAAGAAACAAATTATTCAAAACCTCAATTCACTATGTGAAAATTTGATGAACAAATTTTCATACTGGCTTTAAAATAGAGGGGTCATTTTCTTCATTTAAACATTTTGTATTTTAGTACATTGAAGCACATGATATGAACATGATAGATGAAGAAACAAATCGTCCAAAATGTCAATTTGCAGTGTGAAAATATGACAAATTTTCGTTCTGGCCTGGAAACAGGGGGGTCATCTTCTTCATTCAAGCATTTTGTATTTTAGTATACTAAAGCACATGATATAAAGATGATAGATGAAGAAATAAAATGTTCAAAACCTGATTTCCCTGTATGAAAATTTGACGAAGAAACTGTGCAAAACATCAATTCACTGTGTGAAAAATTTGACAAAGAAATTTTCATACTTGCCTAAAAATAGAGGGGTCATTTTCGTCATTCAAGCATTTTGTATTTTAGTATACTGAAGCACATACATAACTTTAATTTGTAAAAAATTTATAGAACTCTTTAAAGTTAAGGTGCATCGGAAGAGCTCTATCTAGCTCAGTAGAGTGTGCTCCCAATCATAAAGTTTAGTCCCTTTCTCTGACAGCAATCATCCACTTTAAAGAATTTTGATGACATAACAATAATTTTACGACTATAAGACATTTGATGATGTGAGAAATATTCTTAAGCCTTGTAATTTGCTATGTTAACACAATTTGTCTAGCTGGGTAACAATTGTCTGGAGAAAGAGACTAAATTGAAACTTTTCCAAACTTCAACAGCTTGTAGTTGAGTGATACTAAGATTGCATTTAGGACTTGTGAGTTCTATATTTCAATCCAGAATTGTAACTAAAAATATTTACATATAAAAAAAAAGGTCAAAACTATAATTGCGCACGCCAATTATTTTCAACGATAGACATATTGATATGCTTTATGAAACGTGTAGGCCATAATGAAAATTATGCTTGCAAATTTAGGTATAGAGCTGTAAAAAATCTGAGCCGTACATAGTTTAAGTGAGTCCAATGTGGTTCCAAATAAAGTTTACGTAGTTCTACTTAAATTAAAATATTTTTATGTGTGCAAGAGTAAAGATCGTGTGGATTTATAGATGTATAAAAACATAACCCACCACATTATGATAGGAAATGGCAAAGTAATACGGAATAGAAAAAGTGCACAATATGAACGTGATAGATGAAGAAACAAATTATGCAAAACCTCAATTCACTCTGTAAAAATTTGATGAAGAAATTTTCAAATTGGCTTTCAAATAGAGGGGTCATTTTCTTCATTTAAGCATTTTTTATTTTAGTATATTGAAGTACATGATATGAATGAACATGATAGATGAAGAAACAAATCGTCCAAAATGTCAATTTGCAGTGTGAAAATATGACAAATTTTCGTTCTGGCCTGGAAACAGAGGGGTCATCTTCTTCATTCAAGCATTTTGTCTTCTAGTATACTAAAGCACATGATATGAACATGATAGATGTAGAAATAAAATTTTCAAAACCTTGTATGAAAATTTGACGAAGAAACTGTGCAATGAGAGTGCAAGATCTCGGGGTGAATAGGAATTAATTAAAAATTGCCTTTTAAAATTGATTCAAATAGCAGATTTGTTTAAGAACTTATTAACGAAAACTAGTTCTTACAAACAAGTTCTTCTACAAATCCCAGACTTGAATAATCAAACAGAAACTTTTTAAACCACGCACCATTAGAACAGAGGATTAACCAGAGAATCAAAAACAAAGTAAGAGAGAGCTAGACAGAGATTTTATAGTGGTTCGGCCTAACATGCCTACATCCACTTCTCCCATGTTAATGGGGTTCCACTATACTTTCAAGGTTATTTCTCAAGCTTCTCCAAGCTTTACACCAACTTTATTTTACAAGCTTCTTCAAGCTTAGCACCCATGGTTTTTGTTTCCCAAGCTCACCATGAACTCTCTCTCTCTAACTCTAGAGATCACACCCATGGATTTCTCCCATGGAAATCCAAGATACAAAACCCAAGTGTTTTGTTTTAGCCCCAAGAAGAAACTCTCTCACAGAGTATATACGAAACAATGAGGATCTTGATACATGGAGATATCCGAGAGTGGTAAGAAGAAGATGCTAAGCTTAGTTTTCTAACAATGGCTTCCTTCACTCTCTTTTCTCGTGTGTTGCTTCTCTTCTATTCTTCATGAGTGTCTTGACTACTTGATGCCTTCTTGCTTTATTGGCTTCCTTTGCACGTGAAGGGCCAAATGGTGAGGAAAAAAGGACCCATCAACCGGCTGACCCCTTGTCCATCAGTCACCCTCCTTTTGTCCTTTTTGTCCAAAAAGTTTCTCTTTGTGTAAGAGAGTAGATACACCTTTCTTGATACTTGAGCTTTTCCAAAAGCAAATAGAAGGATATTTCCTATTTGCTAAGAGTACAGCTCTTAGTCAGATAAGCAAAAGGGAAACTTTGGCCCGAAGCCCGCAAGCATACATGTCCACATCAGCAATCTCATAGTCCTATCATATAAGCCAGAACTGGTTTTGAAGAACAAGTCCTTCAGGACTCATTTGATGATTGAGCTGGATACAACTTAAAAAACATAGCAAAGATTAATAACAACAAGACAAACAACACATATAAGAAATTAAGACATTATTGTTATCATCAAAACAGGTTCAGAAACTTGTGGGACTAACAATCTCCCCCTTTTTGATGATGACAATAATGTGATTTGAGAAAAGCTCCCCCTTAGTTCATGCCTAGCAAGGACTGAAAAATCAGAACTTCTAGCATCAGAATCAGAAGGGAGTTTTCTCAGATAACCTGTCCAATATCAAGAAATTATACCATGGACCTGTTCAATATCACAGAGATAGCAGTTCAAACAGACTGTTCCACATTCTCCACATAATTTCTCCCCTTTTGGCATTATCAAAAAGATAGGGGATACAGACAGAACAGAGCAATCCACATAATCATAAGACTTAAATCAAGACTAGAAGAAAATTAACTCATTAGAGCAGCCCAAATTAAAGTTATCATAACAAAATAAGGCACAATCAGTCAAGCATAAACAAGATAAGTAGGAATGATGCAAGTGCATTGATGAAAGCAATAGGTTATAGAATGTCCACCTATGCTACATTTACAGTCAAAGTTGTATCAAAAGAGACTGAATAAAAGTTAAGGATCAGAGGATGGAGGTTGCTGAGAGGCAAGGAGAGCTGTCAACTTGTCCTTAATGATTGCCAAATCCTTTTCAACTGCAGCCATCCTAGCAGTGGAGTCAAAAGCCAAAGTTTGGAAGAAGTTCAGACGTCTGCCAATCTGATTGGCCAGCTCCTCTGGATTGATTGAACTGATCCATTCTTGATGATCCACCCTATCAGAAGGTTGAGCTGAAGGTCCTGACTTTCTGGCTTTCTTGGTTGGCTTGGAACTAGATGGATTGCTGGCAGCATGCTTTTTAGATTTGGTTGAAGGAGAGCTAGTCGAGGCAGCATGATGTTTCCCTTTGCCAGTTGAAGAGTGTACAGTGGGTTCCGAGAGGGGATTAGGAGAAGGAATTGGTTTCTTGATGATGCACTTATCAGGAAGTAGTTCAGATGCAAATTTGGAAAGATCAATCTTAAAGTATTTGCAGATTTTGACAATGATTATTCCATAAGGTAAACTGGTTTTGGTTCTTGATCCTTTGACAAAAGCAGTCATTGTGCTTAGGATCAGTCTAGGTAGGTTCAGAGGCACCTGGTTTTTTNGGAACTAGATGGATTGCTAGCAGCATGCTTTTTAGATTTGGTTGAAGGAGAGCTAGTCGAGGCAGCATGATGTTTCCCTTTGCCAGTTGAAGAGTGTACAGTGGGTTCCGAGAGGGGATTAGGAGAAGGAATTGGTTTCTTGATGATGCACTTATCAGAAAGTAGTTCAGATGCAAATTTGGAAAGATCAATCTTAAAGTATTTGCAGATTTTGACAATGATTATTCCATAAGGTAAACTGGTTTTGGTTCTTGATCCTTTGACAAAAGCAGTCATTGTGCTTAGGATCAGTCTAGGTAGGTTCAGAGGCACCTGGTTTTTTAAATGATACAGCAGGAAAAGGTCAGGAGTGGACAGCTCAGTATGACTTCCTATGCGGGGTAAGATAAGAGAGGTGATGATCTTGGCCAAAGTTCTGGTAAAGGAATTAAAGCAGTGGATGGAGGGAGGTTTGCCTTGCCCTTTTTGGTCAGGAAAGTCACATATGGAATCCATGGCATTATCAAAAGATATCATATCAGAGGGCCAAATTTTTTAAACTATTCTACATTCTCCTTTAACAGGAAGCCTCAGAATGCTTGCTAATAATCTCTCAGAGATTACCATTTCAGTTCCAGCAATGAAGGATTTCAAATAGATAATTCCAGAATCTGAGCCTTTCAGAGGCTGCAGATGAGCATAGAACAAGCGAATTACCTTGGGAATTAAAGGTTCTTCTATTTTGAGAATGCTCGTCCATCCCATAAGAGCAAAGGCTTCTTCAATTGCTGTGGTTGTTGGTAATGGAGTGTCCCAGCGAATGATGCACCCTGGAGCATAAGACCTCTTGTCATAGAGACTGAAGAAATTTTCCTCAGCAGCTGTCTTTCAAATAGTTGAATTTCCTCTTCAGGCTCAGTACTGTCAGTATTACTTGAAGAGTCTTTTCCAGAGTCCTGACTTTTAGAGGATGACCCTATCTCAGAGTGATTTGAAGCTTTCTGCTATTGAGGGACTTCAGTGTGAGTGGTGGTGGCATGTGGCTTAGAGGTAGAATCAAATGTCTGAGACATTTTCCCTCTAGATTTAGGAGAAAATGCTGTTTTCCTTGCCAACATTTTCATTCTCCTTGGTCGAGGAGGAGGATTGGATGGATTGATTTCTGGTTCAGGGTTTGTAGACTGAGGGTTAGAATTGACAACAGGTAATGGAGGTGAAGATGGGGTTTCAGAAGCTTAGGGAGTATGGAATGATGTGTTCGAAGGAGAGGATGGAAGGGCTGAACTAGTTTGAGGATTAGTAGATGAGGGTTCTGAAGAGAGAGAGGGAGAGGCCATTTTACCTTTTCCTTTTGTAGAGCTTGAAACGAATTTTGTTGCTCTGTGGATGATAGTATCAATGTCTCTTGTTGCTTCGGAGGAAGAGGAATTTTCCACCTAAATGGGATTCTCTTTAGAAGTGTTCATCTCAATCTTTCCCTTGAACTGTGCTTTCAATATTTGGCTCGTTCTTCTTCTGTCCATGATTTAGCATATGACTCTTTTGCTTGAAGAATTTGGCAGATGAAGAGGCAGAGAAGACACACCACGAATGAAGGAAATTGTGGAGAGAGGAACTAGTTAATAGAAAGAAAATAGGGGAAATGGAAAGTTGAACAGTTAGGTTCAATTTCGAAGAGACAAAGAGAAATGAAGCCCGGGAAGGAGCAGGATGAAACGGTGAGTTTTGGTCACTCTTCCGGACAAATCAAAGGTCACAAGTGAAACACGCGTTTTGGCCAAAGGCCAGAAAACGCGGGCTGGAGTGATGGAGGCCCAATTTTGACAAGAAATCAGATTGGCCCAAAGATGGCTCCAGACCGAACATGGACAGAGAGGGCTGTTGGCCCAGAACACATTTTAGCCAGCAAATCAACTGAATTTTCTTCTAATAAGAGATTCAGATACAACCAATTGTATAAGAGAACAAAGTATTCAAATTAGTTCAAGAGATGAATGATTGGAATTCAGATTTCCTTAATCGACACTTTCAGAGAGTATAAGAGCATACTTGAGACATTCATTAGCCAAGAAAATTTTCAAAGAATGAGATGCATATGAACAAATATTTAACACACATGAATGAAGGAATACATCATTATTGCAAATTGATCATGCCTAATTCATGTCTTAGAAAGCAAAATCTTTCTTCAGCTAGAGGTTTTGTGAAAATGTCAGCAAGCTGATCTTCAGTGTTAATAAAGGAAAGTTCAATGTCACCTTTCAACACATGATCTCTAAGGAAATGATGCTTAATATCAATGTGCTTAGTCCTAGAGTGCTGAACTGGGTTTCTAGCAATGTTAATGGCACTTGTATTATCATATAGCAAAGGAATTTTGTTCAGAAATATACCATAATCAGTAAGTTGTTGTTTCATCCATAGCACTTGTGAACAACATAGACCAGCTGCTATGTATTCAGCTTTAGCTGTTGACTGAGCCACTGAGTTCTGTTTCTTTAATTGCCATGAGACAAGTGCTCCGCCTAGAAATTGACAGCCTCCACTTGTGCTTTTTCAATTGATGGAACAGCCAGTATAATCAGAATATGTATAAGAAACTAGTTCAAAAGAACTAGTTCTACTGAACCATAACCCAACATTCACAGAATTTATTAGATATCGAAATATCCTTTTGACAGCAGTTAAGTGAGATTCTTTTGGATTAACTTGAAATCTAGCACATGCACATATTGAATAAATGATGTCTGGCCTACTTGCTGTTAGATATAACAGAGATCCTATCATACCTCTAAACCTTTTCTCACACATATATTTACCCTTTTCATCCAACATCAATTTTGTAGCAGGACTCATAGGAGTTGAAATTCCTTTTGCATTGTCCATGCCAAACCGCTTGAGTAATTCTTTTGTGTACTTTGACTGATTGATGAAGATTCCATCTCTGATTTGTTTCACTTGAAGTCTAAGGAAGAAGTTGAGTTCTCCCATCATACTCATCTCAAACTCACTTTTCATTAGTGACTCAAAATCCTTGCAGAGCTTGTTGTTAATTGAACCAAAGATAATATCATCAACATAAATTTGAACTATGACAATATCATGAGATACCTTTTTAGTGAAGAGAGTGGTATCAACTTTTCCTCTCAGAAAATTATTTTTCATGAGAAATTCACTAAGTCTATCATACCAAGCTCTAGGAGCTTGCTTAAGACCATAGAGAGCTTTGGAAAGCTTATATACGTGGTTAGGAAAGTCTAGATTTTCAAAACCAGGGGGCTGTTTAACAAACACTTCTTCACTAATGTATCCATTCGAAAAAGCACTTTTCACATCCATTTGAAAAACTTTAAAGCCTTTGAAAGAAGCAAATGCAAGAAATATTCTAATAGCTTCTAGTCTAGCTACAAGAGCAAAAGTTTCTTCATAGTCTATACCTTCCTGCTAATTGAAACCTTGAGCTACCAGTCTTGCTTTGTTTCTCACAACTTTCCCATCTTCATCAAGCTTGTTTCTAAACACCCATCTTGTACCTATGATTGATTGACCTTTTGGTTCAGGAACAAGAGTCCATACTTGATTCCTTGAGAACTGATTCAGTTCCTCTTGCATTGCCATTATCCATCCTTCATCTTGAAGTGCCTCACAAATCTTGGTAGGTTCAGACAAGGATAATAGAGCCAAATTTGCATGTTTATCCCGGAGAGATGCTCTTGTACTAATCCCTCTTCTCAAGTCATCAATCACTTTATCAATTGGATGATCTTTTAGAACTTTGGTTTCCTTTGGCAGAGAATCTCTCACATTTATTTGTGGAGGTTCCTCTTCGGTTGGTTCTGAGAGATCTAGCTCTATGTGAATTGAATCACATGGAATTTGCTCTGCTGACTTCTCTTGATTGTGTTCTGACTTCGAGGATCTTTTGGGACTGTCCTGCAATAAATCGTTTTCCTTAAGGGTATTGGAAACCAAGGGACAGTTAGGTTCATCAAAAACAACATGCATTGATTCCTCAACCATAAGAGTTCTTTTATTGAAAACTCTATAAGCTTTGCTTGACAAAGAGTATCCCAGAAAAATGACTTCATCAGATTTTGAATCAAATTTTCCCAAATGATTCTTTCCATTATTTAGCACAAAACATTTGCATCCAAATGCATGAAAGTAGCTTACATTAGGTTTTCTCCCCTTCCAAATCTCATAAGGGGTTTTCTTCAAAATAGGCCTGATTAAGCATCTATTCAAAATATAGCAAGCTGTGTTTACAGCTTTAGCCCAAAAGTATTTTGGTAAATCATTTTCACATAGCATGGTTTTGCCCATCTTAACTAAAGATCTATTTTTCCTTTCAACCACACCATTTTGTTGGGGGGTTCTAGGAGAAGAGAAATTATGGTGAATTCCTTATTTTTCACAAAATTTCTGAAATAATTGGTTCTCAAATTCTCCACCATGATCACTTCTAATTGATGTGATGACAAAAACCTTTTCATTTTGCACTTTCTTGCTGAAATTTTCGAAAACCCCAAAGGTGTCATCCTTATGAGCATGGAAGAAAACCCAAGTAAATCTTGAAAAATCATCCACAATTACAAAACAATATTTCTTTCCATTTAAACTAGATGTAGATGTTGGTCCAAAGAGATCCATGTGAAGGAGATGGAGTGGTCTAGAAGATGACAGTTCCCTCTTAGACTTGAAAGAAGATTTAGTTTGTTTGCCTTGCTGACAAGCAGCACACACTTTGTTTCTTTCAAAAGATAATTTAGGCAAACCAGAAACTAGATCCCTTTTAGAAAGCTTGGACAAGAGTTTAAAATTTGCATGACCAAGTCTTCTATGCCACAACCATGAGTTGATGTTTTGAGAAGTAAAACATGTTTCCTCTTTAGATGACAAAGAACTTCCGGAAACAATATAAACATTAGAACATCTTTGACCAACGAATAGGACATCATCAGAGTTCTTCTTATGAATAATGCAATGAGGAGTTTCAAAGGTAATTTTATGACCCTTGTCACACAGCTAACTAATACTTAACAGATTATACATCAATCCTTTAACTAAGTAAACATTGTCAATCAGTAAATTAGGAGAAATTTTTATTTTACCTAGACCGACACCAAAAGAGACGTCTCCCAAATCAACTTTGTTGATGGAGACAAATTTTGAGGTATCACCAGTCATGTGTCTAGAACAGCCACTGTCTAGATACCAGCATTCGCTCTTGGCTTGATAGTAGACCTGCAATAAGATTAGAAGGGTTTAGGTACCCAAACTTCTTTGTGTCCTTTCATGTTAGAGACAAATGTGCCTTTAGGCACCTATACCATCTTTCTTTTATTGCAAAGGTTTTTGTAAGAGCAAACATTTTGAAAGTGTCCCATGTAACCACAATAGGAGCAGGTTCCTTTAGAAAAGGAATGTGAAGAGGAAGCTTTAACATAAGTGTTTTTCAAAGATTTTGAATAGCTAGGCTGACCATAGCCTAAACCAGACTTGTCATTGCTTACTCTTTGCCTTCTTAGAATGGAGTTTAGGTTATTTCTTCCCTTAACAAATTTAGCTAAATCTCCAGTCAGCTCCATTATTTCTTCTTTTAATTTGTCATTTTCCCTTTTTAGAGAGGAAGTGAAATTGTCTTCTTTTTCAAGAATATTATTTTGATGCTGAAGATTCTTGAGTCTATTAATCAACTCAGCATTATCCTGTTCAAGTTCCTCTATCACACTGACTTGTTCTTTTATAATTTTCTTTAAAGCACTGATTTTTGCAAGTCTTTTCTCATAGTCAAATGAAAAATCATCAAATGCAAGACTTAACTCATCACAAGAAGGCAGGGAATCAAGGTCTAGATCATTTACCTCATGCTTTTCTCCAGATCCTTCCCCATGTGCCATTAGACATAAGTTGGCCACATTTTCATCTTCTGACTCATTGCTTTCTGATGTTGAGTCTTCATCACTCCAGGTAGCCACCATAGCTTTCTTCTTCTCCTTTCTAAATAACCTCTTTTTATTGAGATTTGGACATTCTGGTTTAATGTGCCCTGGCTTTCTGCATTCATAACATATCATAGGCTCTTTGCTGCTTTCTCCCTTATTGAAGTCTTTGCGAGCTTTCTGTGAGAAGTTTTTCTTTTCTTTCCTTTTTTTTCATCATGTCAAGAACCCTTCTAGTTACCAAAGCTACTTCTTCATCACTAGATTCTGGTTCTCCTTAAGTGCTGATCTCTGAAACATTTGAAGTGAGGGCCAGACTTTTCTTTCTTTCCTCGGTCATGCTCTTCTTTTCCATAATCAGAATCTGGTGTGATTCAAGGGTGCCTCTAAGAGCATCAACAGTGAGATCATTTGTTTCTACAAATTGAAGCAAGACAGTAACTTTGGAGTTCCATTTTTCAATGTGGCATCTCAGGATTTTCTTGACTTGTTCCTTCTGAGTATAGATTCTTCCAAGTCCTTTCAAGCTGTTGATGATGCTTAGAAATTGAGCAGAAAAGGAATCCAGAGATTCATCCGGAGTCATGTGGAACATCTCATATTTGGAAGAGTAAATGTCAATTTTTGCTTCTTTGACATGACTTCTTCCTTCATGAATGGCAGCAAGTCTATCCCACATTTCTTTTGCTATGTTGCAGGAGGCAATGTTTTCATATTCTGTAGCAGATACTCCACATACAATGTTGTATCTAGCCTTGGAGTTTAAAGTAAATCTGAGTTTATCTTCAGTGGTGAACTCATGCTCTTCTTTTGGGACAGCAACTTCATCAACTATTTTGGTAGGGTGAGTGATGCCATTTCTGACTATCTGCCAAACATCATAGTCAATCGCTTCAAGGTACATTTCCATTTGTTGCTTCCAGTAAGGATAGTTTTCTCCATTGAAGAAGGGAGGCTTGTGGGATGAGTGAGATTCATTTTGGTTATTCATGATACCTGCAATACAAACTTGATAGGATCTTTA
Organism: Cercis canadensis; assembly: GCA_003255065.1. Taxonomy (NCBI): domain Eukaryota; kingdom Viridiplantae; phylum Streptophyta; class Magnoliopsida; order Fabales; family Fabaceae; genus Cercis; species Cercis canadensis. The sequence continues at coordinate 97,376 of QAOA01002299.1, forward strand.
GCTCACGGTTAGTTAAACCAGAAGATGATGAGCACAAGCTCTGATACCAATTGAGAGTGCAGGATCTATTCCTAGAGGGGGGTGAATAGAAATTAATTAAAAATTGCCTTTTAAAATTGATTCAAATAGCAGATTTGTTTAAGAACTTGTTAACGAAAACTAGTTCTTACAAACAAGTTCTTCTACAAATCCCAGACTTGAATAATCAAACAGAAACTTTTTAAACCACGCACCATTAGAACAGAGGATTAACTAGAGAATCAAAAACAAAGTAAGAGAGAGCTAGACAGAGATTTTATAGTGGTTCGGCCTAACATGCCTACATCCACTTCTCCCATCTTAATGGGGTTCCACTATACTTTCAAGGTTATTTCTCAAGCTTCTCCAAGCTTTACACCAACTTTATGTTACAAGCTTCTTCAAGCTTAGCACCCATGGTTTTTGTTTCCCAAGCTCACCATGAACTCTCTCTCTCTAACTCTAGAGATCACACCCATGGATTTCTCCCATGGAAATCCAAGATACAAAACCCAAGTGTTTTGTTTTAGCCCCAAGAAGAAACTCTCTCACAGAGTATATACGAAACAATGAGGATCTTGATACATGGAGATATCCGAGAGTGGGAAGAAGAAGATGCTAAGCTTAGTTTTCTAACAATTGCTTCCTTCACTCTCTTTTCTCGTGTGTTGCTTCTCTTCTATTCTTCATGAGTGTCTTGACTACTTGATGCCTTCTTGCTTCATTGGCTTCCTTTGCACGTGAAGGGCCAAATGGTGAGGAAAAAAGGACCCATCAACCGGCTGACCCCTTGTCCATCAGTCAGCCTCCTTTTGTCCTTTTTGTCCAAAAAGTTTCTCTTTGTGTAAGAGAGTAGATACACCTTTCTTGATACTTGAGCTTTTCCAAAAGCAAATAGAAGGATATTTCCTATTTGCTAAGAGTACAGCTCTTAGTCAAATAAGCAAAAGGGAAACTTTGGCCCGAAGCCCACAAGCATACATGTCCACATCATATAAGCCAGAACTGGTTTTGAAGAACAAGTCCTTCAGGACTCATTTGATGATTGAGCTGGATACAACTTAAAAAACATAGCAAAGATTAATAATAACAAGACAAACAACACATATAAGAAATTAAGACATTATTGTTATCATCAAAACAGGTTCAGAAACTTGTGGGACTAACAATTTCCCCCTTTTTGATGATGACAATAATGTGATTTGAGAAAAGCTCCCCCTTAGTTCATGCCTAGCAAGGACTGAAAAATCAGAACTTCTAGCATCAGAATCAGAAGGGAGTTTTCTCAGATAACCTGTCCAATATCAAGAAATTATACCATGGACCTATTCAATATCACAGAGATAGTAGTTCAAACAGACTGTTCCACATTCCACACAATTTTTCCCCCTTTGGCATTATCAAAAAGATAGGGGATTCAGACAGAACAGAGCAATCCACATAATCATAAGACTTAAATCAAGACTGGAAGAAAATTAAATCATTAGAGCAGCCCGAATTAAAGTTATCATAACAAAATAGGGCACAATCAGTCAATCATAAACAAGATAAGTAGGAATGATGCAAGTGCAGTGATGAAAGCAATAGGTTATAGAATGTCCACCTATGCTACATTTACAGTCAAAGTTGTATCAAAAGAGACTGAATAAAAGTTAAGGATCAGAGGATGGAGGTTGCTGAGAGGCAAGGAGAGCTGTCAACTTGTCCTTAATGATTGCCAAATCCTTTTCAACTGCAGTTATCTGAGCAGTAGAGTCAAAAGCCAAAGTTTGGAAGAAGTTCAGACATCTGCCAATCTGATTGGCCAGCTCCTCTGGATTGATTGAACTGATCCATTCTTGATGATCCACCCTATCAGAAGGTTGAGCTGAAGGTCCTGACTTTCTGGCTTTCTTGGTTGGCTTGGAACTGGATGGATTGCTGGCAGCATGCTTTTTAGATTTGGTTGAAGGAGAGCTAGTCGAGGCAGCATACTGTTTCCCTTTGCCAGTTGAAGAGTGTATAGTGGGTTCCGAGAGGGAATTAGGAGAAGGAATTTGTTTCTTGATGATGCACATATCAGGAAGTGGTTCAGATGCAAATTTGGAAAGATCAATCTTAAAGTATTTGCAGATTTTGACAATGATCATTCCATAAGGTAAACTAGTTTTGGTTCTTGATCCTCTAACAGAAGCAGCCATTGTGCTTAGGATCAGTCTAGGTAGGTTCAGAGGCACCTAGTTTTTTAAATGATACAGCAGGAAAAGGTCAGGAGTGGACAGCTCAATATGACTTCCTATGCGGGGTAAGATAAGAGAGGTGATGATCTTGGCCAAAGTTCTGGTAAAGGAATTAAAGCAGTGGATGGAGGGAGGTCTGCCTTGCCCTCTTTGGTCAGGAAAGTCACATATGGAATCCATGGCATTATCAAAAGATATCAAATCAGAGGGCCAAATTTTTTGAACTATTCTACATTCTCCTTTGACAGGAAGCCTCAGAATGCTTGCTAATAATCTCTCAGAGATTACCATTTCAGTTCCAGCAATGAAGGATTTCAAATAGATAATTCCAGAATCTGAGCCTTTCAAAGGCTGCAGATGAGCATAGAACAAGCGAATTACCTTGGGAATTAAAGGTTCTTCTATTTTGAGAATGCTCGTCCATCCCATAAGAGCAAAGGCTTCTTCAATTGATGTGGTTGTTGGTAATGGAGTGTCCCAGCGAATGATGCACCCTGGAGCATAAGACCTCTTGTCATAGAGACTGAAGAAATTTTCCTCAGCAGCTGTGCTTTCAAATAGTTGAATTTCCTCTTCAGGCTCAGTACTGTCAGTATTACTTGAAGAGTCTTTTTCAAAGTCCTGACTTTTAGAGGATGACCCTATCTCAGAGTGATTTGAAGCTTTCTGCTGTTGAGGGACTTCAGTGTGAGTGGTGGTGACATGTGGCTTAGAGGTAGAGTCAAATGTCTGAGACATTTTCCCTCTAGATTTAGGAGAAAATGCTATTTTCCTTGCCAACATTTTCATTCTCCTTGGTCGAGGAGGAGGATTGAATGGATTGATTTCTGGTTCAGGGTTTGAAGACTGAGGGTTAGAATTGACAGCAGGTAATGGAGGTGAAGATGGGGTTTTAGAAGCTTAGGGAGTATGGAAAGATGTGTTCGAAGGAGAGGATGGAAGGGCTGAACCAGTTTGAGGATTAGTAGATGAGGGTTCTGAAGAGAGAGAGGGAGAGGCCATTTTACCTTTTCCTTTTGTAGAGCTTGAAACGAATTTCGTTGCTCTGTGGGTGATAGTATCAATGTCTCTTGTTGCTTCGGAGGAAGAGGAATTTTCCACCTGAATGGGATTCTCTTTAGAAGTGTTCATCTCAATATTTCCCTTGAACTGTGCTTTCAATCTTTGGCTCATTCTTCTTCTGTCCATGATTTAGCATATGACTCTTTTGCTTGAAAATTTGGTAGATGAAGAGGCAGAGAGGACACACCACAAATGAAGGAAATCGTGGAGAGAGGAACTAGTTAATAGAAAGAAAACAGGGGAAATGGGAAGTTGAACAGTTAGGTTCAATTTCAAAGAGACAAAGAGAAATGAAGCCCGGGAAGGAGCAGGATGAAACGGTGAGTTTTGGTCACTCTTCCGGACAAATCAAAGGTCACAAGTGAAACGCGCATTTTGGCCAAAGGCCAGAAAACACGGGCTGGAGTGATGGAGGCCCAATTTTGACAAGAAATCAGATTGGCCCAAAGATGGCTCCAGACCGAACATGGACAAAGAGGGCTGTTGGCCCAGAACACATTTTAGCCAGCAAATCAACTGAATTTTCTTCTAATAAGAGATTCAGATACAACCAATTGTATGAGAGAACAAAGTATTCAAATTAGTTCAAGAGATGAATGATTGGAATTCAGATTTCCTTAATCGACACTTTCAAAGAGTGTAAGAGCATACTTGAGACATTCATTAACCAAGAAAATTTTCAAAGAATGAGATGCATATGAACAAATATTTAACACACATGAATGAAGGAATACATCACTATTGCAAATTGATCATGCCTAATTCATGTCTTAGAAAGCAAAATCTTTCTTCAGCTAGAGGTTTTGTGAAAATGTCAGCAAGCTGATCTTCAGTGTTAATAAAGGAAAGTTCAATGTCACCTTTCAACACATGATCTCTAAGGAAATGATGCTTAATATCAATGTGCTTAGTCCTAGAGTGTTGAACTGGGTTTCTAGCAATGTTAATGGCACTTGTATTATCACATAGCAAAGGAATTTTGTTCAGAAATATACCATAATCAACAAGTTGTTGTTTCATCCATAGCACTTGTGAACAACATAGACCAGCTGCTATGTATTCAGCTTCAGCTGTTGACTGAGCCACTGAGTTCTGTTTCTTTGATTGCCATGAGACAAGTGCTCCCCCTAGAAATTGACAGCCTCCACTTGTGCTTTTTCGATCGATGGAACAGCCAGCATAATCAGAATCTGTATAAGAAACTAGTTCGAAAGAACTAGTTCTACTGAACCATAACCTAACATTCACAGAATTTATTAGATATCGAAATATCCTTTTGACAGCAGTTAAGTGAGATTCCTTTGGATTAACTTGAAATCTAGCACATGCACATACTGAATAAATGATGTCTGGCCTACTTGCTGTTAGATATAACAGAGATCCTATCATACCTCTAAACATTTTCTCACACACAGATTTACCCTTTTCATCCAACATCAATTTTGTAGCAGGACTCATAGGAGTTGAAATTCCTTTTGCATTGTCCATGCCAAACCGCTTGAGTAATTCTTTTGTGTACTTTGACTGATTGATGAAGATTCCATCTCTGATTTGTTTCACTTGAAGTCCAAGGAAGAAGTTGAGTTCTCCCATCATACTCATCTCAAACTCACTTTTCATTAATGACTCAAAATCCTTGCAGAGCTTGTTGTTAGTTGAACCAAAGATAATATCATCAACATAAATTTGAACTATGACAATATCACGAGATACCTTTTTAGTGAAGAGAGTGGTATCAACTTTTCCTCTCAAAAAATTATTTTTCATGAGAAATTCACTAAGTCTATCATACCAAGCTCTAGGAGCTTGCTTAAGACCATAGAGAGCTTTGGAAAGCTTATATACGTGGTTAGGAAAGTCTAGATTTTCAAAACCAGGGGGTTGTTTAACAAACACTTCTTCACTAATGTATCCATTCAAAAAAGCACTTTTCACATCCATTTGAAAAACTTTAAAGCCTTTGAAAGAAGCAAATGCAAGAAATATTCTAATAGCTTCTAGTCTAGCTACAGGAGCAAAAGTTTCTTCATAGTCTATACCTTCCTGCTGATTGAAACCTTGAACTACCAGTCTTGCTTTGTTTCTCACAACTTTCCCATCTTCATCAAGCTTGTTTCTGAACGGGTACCCATCTTGTACCTATGATTGATTGACCTTTTGGTTCAGGAACAAGAGTCCATACTTGATTCCTTGAGAACTGATTCAGTTCCTCTTGCATTGCCATTATCCATCCTTCATCTTGAAATGCCCCATAAATCTTGGTAGGTTCAGACAAGGATAATAGAGCCAAATTTGCATGTTTATCCCGGAGGGATGCTCTTGTACTAATCCCTCTTCTCAAGTCACCAATCACTTTATCAATTGGATGATCTTTTAGAACTCTGGTTTCCTTTGGCAGAGAATCTCTCACATTTATTTGTGGAGGTTCCTCTTCGGTTGGTTCTGAGATATCTAGCTCTATATGAATTGAATCACATGGAATTTGCTCTGCTGACTTCTCTTGATTGTGTTCTGACTTAGAGGATCTTTTGGGACTGTCCTGCAATAAATCGTTTTCCTCAAGGGTATTGGAAACCAAGGGACAATTAGATTCATCAAAAACAACATGCATTGATTCCTCAACCATAAGAGTTCTTTTATTGAAAACTCTATAAGCTTTGCTTGACAAAGAGTATCCCAGAAAAATGGCTTCATCAGATTTTGAATCAAATTTTCCCAAATGATTCTTTCCATTATTTAGCACAAAACATTTGCATCCAAATGCATGAAAGTAGCTTACATTAGGTTTTCTCCCCTTCCAAATCTCATAAGGGGTTTTCTTCAAAATAGGTCTGATTAAGCATTTATTCAAAATATAGCAAGCTGTGTTTACAGCTTCAGCCCAAAAGTATTTTGGTAAATCATTTTCTCACAGCATGGTTCTGCCCATCTCAACTAAAGATCTATTTTTCCTTTATAGAAGGTTGTGTTTACAGCTTCAGCCCAAAAGTATTTTGGAAAATCATTTTCACACAATATGGTTCTGCCCATCTCAACTAAAGTTCTATTTTTTTCTCTTAACCACACCATTTTGATGAGGAGTTCTAGAAGAGGAGAAATTATGGTGGATTCCTTGCTTTTCACAAAAATTTTGAAACAGTTGGTTCTCAAATTCTCCACCATCATCATTTCTAATTGATGAGATGGTAAAACCTTTTTCATTTTGCACTTTCTTGCTGAAGCTTTCAAAAACCCCAAAGGTGTCATCCTTATGAGCAAGGAAGAAAACCCAATTAAACCTTGAAAAATCATCCACAATGACAAAACAATATTTCTTTCCATTCAAACTAGATGTAGATGTTGGTCCAAAGAGATCCATGTGAAGAAGATGGAGTGATCTAGAAGATGACAATTCCTTCTTAGACTTGAAAGATAATTTAGTTTGTTTGCCTTGCTGGCAAGCAGCACAAACTTTGTTTCTTTCAAAAGATAATTTAGGAAAACCGGAAACTAGATCCTTTTTAGAGAGCTTGGACATAAGTTTAAAATTCACATGACCAAGTCTTCTATGCCACAGCCATAAATTGTTGTTTTGAGAAGTAAAACACGTTTCTTCTTTAGATGTCAAAGAGTTTCCGGAAACAATATAAACATTGGAGCATCTTTGACCAACAAATAAGACATCATCAAAGTTTTTTTATGAATAATGCAATGGGAAGTTTCAAATGTAATTTTATGACCCTTGTCACAAAGCTGACTTATACTCAGCAAATTATACATCAATCCTTTAACTAAGTAGACATTGTCAATTAGTAAATTAGGAGAAATTTTGATTTTACCTAGACCGACAATTCTGCCTTTGCTATTGTCATCAAAAGAGACGTCTCCCAAATCAACTTTTTTAATGGAGACAAATTTTGAAGGATCACCAGTCATGTGTCTAGAACAGCCACTGTCTAAATACCAGCATTCACTTTTGGCTTGATAGCAAACTTGCAATGAGATGAAAGAGGCTTAGGTATCCAAACTTCTATGGGTCCTTTCATGTTAGAAACAAATGTGCCTTTAGGCACCCATACCATCTTTCTTTTATCACAAAGTTTTTTGTAAGAGCAAGCATTTTGAAAATGTCCTATGTAACCACAATAGGTGCAGGTTCCTTTAGAAAAAGAATGTGAAGAGGAAGCTTTGACAAAGGTGTTTTTCAAAATTTTTGAAGAACTAGGCTGAACGTAGCCTAAACCAAATTTGTCATTACTTACTCTTTGCTTTCCTACAATGGAGTTTGGATTATTTCTTCCCTTAACAAATTTGACTAAATCTCCAGTCAACTCACTCACTTTTCCTTTTAATTTCTCATTTTCCTTTTTAAGAGAAGAAGTGAAATTATCTTCTTTTTCAAGATTATTTTGATGCTGAAGAGTATTAAGTCTATTAATCAACTCAACATTGTCCTTTTCAAGTTCCTTTATCACACTAACTTGTTCTTTTATGATTTTCTTTAAAGCACTGATTTTTGCAAGTCTTTTCTCATAGTCAAATGACAAATCATCAAAGGCAAGACTCAACTCATCATAAGAAGGCAAGAAGTCAAAGTCTAGGTCATTTACCTCATGCTTTTCTCCAGACCCTTCTCCATTTTCCTTTAGACATAGGTTAGCTACATTTTCTTCTTCTGACTCGTTACTTTCTAATGTTGAGTCTTCATCACTCCAAGTAGCCACCATAGCTTTCTATTTCTCCTTTCTAAAGAATCTCCTTTTGTTGAGGTTTGGACATTCGGGCTTTATTTGCCCTGGCCTTTTGCATTCATAACATATGATAGGCTCTTTGCTACTTTCTCCCATGTTGAAGTCTTTGTGAGCTTTCTGCAAAAAGTTCTTCTTCTCCTTCCTTTTTCTCATCATATCAAGAACTCTTTTTGTCACCAAAGCTACTTCTTCATCACTAGAGGTTGGTTCTCCTTGAGTACTGATCTCTGGAATATTTGAAGTGAGAGCCAGACTTTTCTTTCTTTCCTCGGTCATGCTTTTCTTTTCCATAATCAAAATCTGGTGTGATTCAAGAGTGCCTCTAAGAGCATCAACAGTAAGATCATTTGTTTCTACAAATTGAAGCAAGATAGTAACTTTGGAGTTCCATTTTTCAGTGAGACATCTTAGGATTTTCTTGACTTGTTCCTTTTGAGTATAAAATCTTCCAAGTAGGGATGGCAATTTTCCCTAGACCCGATGGGGCCCCGGTATTTTTACCCAGTCGGGTACGGGTATGGGGCAAAAAAATGGGGATGGGGAATTTTATGGGTAATGTTATAGGGGCGGGTC